>RJWM01018056.1:0-41798 GCA_004363535.1 Dasyprocta punctata | reverse complement strand
AAGAATGAAAACTTGGGAAAAAGAAAGGAGAGACTTTCTCAAGATAATTAGAAATCTGGAAGTGGCAGTGCAACGGCTGCAAGACAACCCAAGGAAACATAACTTACGAATAAAAGGTGTGAGTGAAAAAGCAGGGGTCAATACAAACCAAATTAAAAGACTATTTACAGAAATAATTTCAGAAAACTTCCCAAGCATGAGAACAGGAAGAGACTTTCAGATAACCGAAGCATATAGAACTCCAGCTAAACTTGACCAAAGCAGTCCTACACCCAGACATATAATAATCAAGATTCCAGAAATCCAACAGAAAAACATGATACTAAAAGCTATTAGAGAAAAGAGACAGATTACCTACAAAGGAAGGCCCATCAGAATCACAACAGACTTCTCAACACAAATCATCAGGTCAAGAAGAGCTTGGAGTGAAATATTTCAAGCCCTGAAGGAAAATAACTTCCAACCCAGATTAATGTACCCTGCAAAATTATCTTTTAAAATCAACGGAGAAAAACAGAATACTGTATGTATTTTAAATATCACTTCATCAAATATGATTTGAAAATATTTTCTCCTATTCTGTCAGTTGCCTTTTCACTTGGATTGTTTCTGTTTCTGTTCAACTTTGTAGTTTAATGTAGTCCCTCTTCTCCATTTTATTTGTTTTCTATGCTTTTGATGCCATACCCAGAAATTATTGCAAAAACCAATGTCAAGAAGTTTTTGCCCTGTATATTCTAGTGGTTTAATAATTTGAAATCTTACAATGAACTCTTTAATCTATTTTTAGTAGATATTCATGTATAGTAAGACCCAGTTTTATAACTAATGTTACTGGAGAGACTATCCTTTTCCACGTGTACTCTTGGCACCTTTGTTTAAAATCAGTGTGGGTTTGTTTATTTATTTCATTTATTTGTGAGTTCTCTATTCTGTTCCGTTGCTCTATATGTCCATTTTTAAATCGGGATCTTACCATTTTGATTATTCTAGCACTGTAACATATCCTGAAATCAGGAAAGCTGATGCTTCCCCTTTTCATCCTTCCTGCTTAAAACTGCCTTGGCTATTCAAATATCTTTGTTACGGTAGATTTTTAACATTTTTTTGTTTAGTTTTTGTTTTGCCTTTTTTTGAGACAGGGCTTTACTATGCAATTCAGGCTGGCCTTGAACTCACTATGTAGCCCAGGTTGGCCTTGAACTCACAGTGACCTTCCTGACTCAGCCTCCTGAGTGCTGAGATTACAGGAGTGTGCCATCAAACATGACTGATTTTTAACATTTTTATTCTATTTTATTCTGTTATTTCTATTTTATTCTGTTTCTTGACAAAAAAAAAGCATCATCAGGATTTTTATGGAAATTTTGTTAAATCTACTACTACCCCATTGATTTGGGTAGCATGAGCACAGTATTAGTTACTCAGATTTGTTAACAGAATGTTTTTCCATTGATTTATGTCTGCTTTAATTTTTGTCCTCAATGTCATATGGTTTGTGCACATACATCTTTGACCTCCAATGCTTAGTTTATCCCAAGGTATTTCATTCTTTTTAATGCCACTGTACATGTGATTATTTTCTTAATTTCCTTCTCAGGGAGTTTTACAATTGTTTATCACTATATGCATGTGATACCCAGTGGTTACACTTTACTTGGGGGTTGATACATATGCGTACTGCATCTTGATTATTTTACTCCTGTTCACTCACCCACCCCACCTTCTGCATCTTCCCCCAAATTCCTTTCCCAGCTCTCAGATTCTACCTCTCTGTTTCTGAATGTGGCTTTTTATTTTGCTTTTTAAATTATTTAAATTTTGGGTCTCTCATATTAGAAAAATGACATGATGTTTAACACTTCTTGACTGATTTATTTCGCTTAGTACGTAGTCTGAAGACCCACTTCCCTACACATGCCCCACATGTACCCATCTTACGGCTTTGTACTCCACTGCGCCCACACCCCACATTTTCTTCATCTGCTGACCTGTGCGGGGGCGTGTCGGCCAATTCCATGGCCAGCTATCCTGCATTGTGCTGTTACACACATGGGTGTGAACAGACAGTTATACCATGATGACTTTTGCTCTTCTGGGAAAGTATACCTGGGTCAAATGGAATTATATTTTCAGTTTTTTGAGAAATCTGCATGTTGATTTCCAAAGTGCTTTTATTGTACTAATTTACATGCCCACCAAAAATGTAGAAGAGCCCCTTTTGCTTACGACCTCACCAGGATTTGTCGTTTTCTGAGTCTTTGATAATGGACAATCTTACTGGAATAAAGTGGAATCTCTGTGCTGTTTTGATTTTTATTTTTCTAATGGTCAAAAATGCTGAGCATCTTTTCATGTACATATTGGCCAATTGCACTTGTTCTTCTGACAAGTGTCCATTCATTTCGGTGGAGTCTCTTATTTGGGGCAGAAGTCTAAGTTTTGAGTTCTTTATATTCTGAATAGTTGTGCTCTGTTCAGGCTGGTGAGAATTCTTTCTCATTCTATAGGTTGCCTCTTCATTGCATTGATTGTTTCCTTTCCTGGGCAAAAGCTTTTTAATTTGATATAATCCCATTCAGTGATTCTTCTGTTATTTCTTGAGTTTCTGTCGAGGGATTCTTTGCTTACACCCATGTCTTCAAGAGTCTTCTCAATCTGTGAACACAGAGGGAAGAACTTATTGGTTGAATTCAGACTGCAGAATAAATAGGACTGTGGTTATATCAACATCGATAGGCTGTGTCAACACCAACGGATCCAGCCACATCAGTCACATACACTAAACCTTGTTTTAACAACTTCACCCTTTTTTCAACGACCTGTAAAGGCTGTGACCAACTACTACTGACAGACAAGTAGGCTGGGATGTGGAGGGTGGAGAAGGAAAAAGGAAGAGAAAAGGAAGGGGTAAATCAGAAAGAAAGGACCACAAAACAGATAAGGACAGAAGGAGCTGGGACAGAGCGTTGTTGACCTCACTTTCGTAACTCAGAGCTCGCTTCCTGCGAGGCTCCAGCTGGACCCGCCGCACTGCACCCTGGCAGAGCCGCGCCTCTCCGACCTTCTGTCTTCTCTCCACAAGGGTCTCTTTCCAGCCCTGAGCTGGGGTGCTGACCACTCGCGTCACCTAGGGTAGCAGCTTCGGCTGCCGAAGAGGGGGTCCCTGCGGCGCTGCCCCAGTGGCCCCCGCCTGGAGGAGAAGCAGATGCCTGAAGGAGAAACCTAGGAGGCCGAGTGCTCTCCAGCCGCATCGCCGCTCCAGGCACGGCTGCCCCGGGGCCGCCGGGGGCCCGGTCTCCCCTCCGGGCGCCTCTGCTCTGCACAGCTCTGGCTCTTCCCGTCAGGGTGCTGGGTCCACTCCCAAGATGCGTGGCCCCTGCGCCGGGGCGTCAGGGCGCCGCGATCCCGAGGGGCACTCGGCCTCCTAGGTTTCTCCTTCAGGCATCTGCTTCTCCTCCAGGCTTCGCTCGCTCGCCTCGGCCTCTGGTCAGCCGCCGCGGCAACCCTGGGCGCTCTCGCTGCTCTACAGAGGTGTAACCGGGTTTTGTGTGCTCATTTTGTGGTGCTTTCTAAACTTGTTTATTAGTTTTAACTGTGTGTGTTATAATTTTTACATATAAAATCATGACAACTACAAACAGATAATTTAACTTTTCTTTCTGGTTTGGATGTCTTTCATTTCTTTTTCTTAACTTCTCTGCCAGGGTATTCCAGGATTATGTTGGGTAGGCATCCTTATAGTGTTCTGGATCTTAGAAGAAAACGTTTCCATTTTTCAACATTGATCGCTGGGTTACCTATGGGTTTTTCAACATGACTTTCCTTGTGGTAAAGTCAGATATTTGTGCACCTAAATCACTGAGTCTTTTTAAAATCAGGTGCTGACTTTTATCAAATTATTTTGTGCATTTATGATCATACAATTGTTATTTTTCAGTCTTTTATTATGGCATATCATGCTGATTTGTGTATGATGAGCCATCCTAAAATCCTAGGAATCCTACGATTACAGCAATGATTAATTTTCAGTGTCAATATGAGTGGATTGAGGAATTCTTGGAGAACTGGTGTATCATTACTTGCAGGTGTGCCTGTGAGGGTCTTTCCAGAGGAGCCTGGGATAAGGACCAGCAATTGAGTGGGGAAGACCCACCCTGAACGGGGGTGGGGAGGTGGCATCTTCCAACTAGCTGGGCATTCAGATAAGACACAATCTCAGTCCCCTCCTCTCCCTTCCCGTCTCTCTCTCACTCTCTAAGTGGGTTCTTACTCTTCTGCGATTCCCCTTGGATGTCAGACTGCAGGGTGTTTGCCTTTGGACTCTGAGATTCGCGTAAGCAGCCCTCTGGACTCTTCAGTTTAGCTGCATCATCAGTCTCCCTAGTTCTGAGGCTCCTGGCTTCTTAGAAGAAGCCATACAGCCTCAAGTTTCTGTTTTTGAAAGAGCAGTCACTCTGCCAGTCCCTAATGACTGATTTTGACAGAGAAAGCCTTTACCACTCACCTCCATCAAGACATGCTGGATGAACTGACTAGAAGGGCGTACCGACAAGTGGGTCCCGTGGTCTGTGGTAACAGGACGACACTGTTGGAGTCCACAGCTGACTCGGCCTGTGGATAAACATGTTATTGAAGGCCACAGACGAGCTGGTCAGATCTGTGTGCTGATTTCTTAAAGCCTTTGATCCTTTTCCTTGTTCTTAACTATCCCCCAGACCACTCAATGAGAAAAGAACAGTCTCTCCAGTAAATGATGTTAGGACAACTAGATACCCATATTCAGAAGAATCAAGTTGTTCCCCCACCTCATAACATTTATGAAAATTAACTCAAAACACATAAATGTTCTAAGCATAACAGCTGAAATCATAAAACTTTTAGGAGGGAACATAGCAATAAATCTTCATGTCCCTAAATTTTGCAGTGGATTCTTAGATATGACACTGAAAGTGGGAGGAAAAAGGGAGAAAGAAAAACTAGGCAAAGGGAATGCCATCAAAATTAAAAACTTTTGTGCATCAAGTGATATTATAATAAAATGACAATGGCATCTATAGAATGGGAGACTACATCTGCAAATCACACATCTAATAAAAGCCTAGTATTCAGATGTAAGAAACTCTTACAACTCAGCAACAAGCAAACAAATTAACTCAACTTTTAAAATGATAAGGCCAGGGGTTTAGCTCAGCGGCACAAGTGCCTGCCCGGCAAGTACAAGGTTGTGAGTTTGATCCCCAGTACCAAAAAAATAAAATAAAATAAAATAAAATATAAGTATTTGAAAGGACATTTCTCAAAGGGGACATACAATCAACCACCATATTCAACATTCATAATTAATAGCAGAATGTGAGCCAAGACCACTTCACATCCAGGATGGAAATAATATTAACAATAATAATAACAGGAGTATAACAAATGCTGGTGAGATATGAAGGAATTGGAAATTTTGCAGATTGCTGGTGATATGGTAAAATGATATAGTCACTGTGGAAAACAATTTAGATGTAGAATTACCATTAACTCCACAATTACATTCCTGAGCATGTAACTAGTTTGTCCAAGCATTTGTATAAGTATTTGCATGTTTATTACAGCACTATTCACAATAGATAGAAGGTGGAAACAATCCAAATACCCAGCAATAAATGAATGGGTAAAGACATTATGGTAAAGACGCACTACAAAATTATTCAACTATACAAAGGAATGAAGTACAGATAATCCCCAACTTAGAATGATTCAACTTATAATTATTCAATTTAATGACAGTATGAAAGCAATACACATTCTATCATAACTACACTTTGAATTTTGGCCTTTCCTTGGGCTAGTGCTATGCCATACAATAATCAGCAATGCTGGATGGTGGAATAAATCACACCTCCCAGGCAGGCTCAGGGCCACACAGTTACCAGATATGAAACAGACTTCGTGTTGGATAATTTTGCCCAACTGTTGGCTAACATTTAAGACAGGCTGGCTAATGTATGATGTTGGGCAAGTGAGGCAAATTCAATGCATTTTTTTTTAGCTTGCAATATTTTTAACTTAGGAAGGGTTTATACTGATGTAATCCCATCATAAACCGAGGGGCATCTGTACTGATCCTTGCCATGGTATGGAAGAATCTTAAAAACACTATGCTAAGTGAAAGAAACCAGATATAAAGGTTACTTATTGTATGATTCTGTGCGCGCAAAATAACACGAATAGAAAACTCTGGGATACACATTAGTGGTCTCCAGGACGTAGGCAGTGGGAAGACTACGTAACTGATCAGTGAATTTTCTTTGAACAGAAACATTCTAGAACTAGATAGAGGTAGTGGGTGCACAACATTATGATTACAAGAAGTCTTTGAATTGTTCATTTTTAAATGGCTAATTTTAAGTTATGTGACTTTATCTTCATAAATTAAAAAAAAATGAAGAAAACATATTCCGGAGGATGGCCAGGGAGGCTGGCGAGCCAGGCTTAGAAACCCAGAGGGAACGCGGGGAGGTCCGGAAACAGGAATGCCAGGGAGCTCGTCCCACAGATCAGTCTGGAGGAGGCCATCGCAGCCAGGCGGAGGCTGTACTCCACAGCGGGTGGAGGTCTCTCAGGCTGAGTTGTGGATGGTTCCTAGGCACCCTCAACCCTTGGAGAAGCATGTTGTGTCATTGCTAAAAAATCAATTTTTCATTGTTCCCACGTCTTTGTTCCGTTATCTCACAGGTTTGAAAAGGCATATCCGATTAACCGAGTCTAATTAAAATGTCCACATTCTAATTCAAGGGAGTTGACAAGGAAAGCATTGAGATTTTTCCACTCACATACAAAGAGCCAAGCTTGACATGATTCACAAGTCAAGAAATTCCTCAACAATGAAATGTTTCAGATGTTCAGAGGCTTTTTCCTCTAAGACGGTAAACATCCGCCACATATTCATTCTCATTTTGGAGGTCCTGGATAATGGAACAAGATAAAATTTAAACGGTCAATTAGGTCTTTAGGAGGATTGAAAAAAATCTGTATTTTTAGATGATATGCTTTCAAAAACATGGTGAGAAGCCTCAAGACCTACTGAGAAAATTTGTAAGATGGCTGCATACAAGACAAATACACAAATACCAATAGCTTTTCTAAGCCTTTAGAAATGGAAATTTAGAAGGTTCCTGATGTCCTAGCATTAAGAATAGCAAATATTTAAGAAAACAAACAACAAATTGTAGGACTTATATGATAAAAAAATTATAAAATATTGTTGAAGGAGATAAAACGAACAAATAGAGTGATACACCATATGTTAGCTTTCTGCTGCCATAATGAAATACCTGACACAGACTATTTATGAAGAAAAATAAGGCTTCATAGTTTTGAAGCCTGAAAATCCAAATGGCATAGCACAGGCTCAGTGAGGGACACCCCTTGCTCCCCACTTTATGGCATAGATGGCTGTCATGAGAGCACATCCATGAGCAACCCAGGATTCCATCTCAAACCAGGAGCAGCGGGAGTAGGGTGGAGACTGGACTTCTCCTTCTATAATAACTCTTTCACAGGAAATGCAGAGGGGTCACCTGAGAATCACCTTAGGCCCTCAACAATCTGAGGGCCTTCTGCTAGATGCCACCTCTTACTACTGCCCTGGTACTACCATACTCCAGACAATGCTCAGTCTGAATGCTGGAGCCCAAGACTCCAATCACATGCACCCCGAGGGAGATTCAAATCACAGCATATCTAACATGAAACAGTACCACGAAAAATTCAATCCTCTCAAAATTAACATATGAAGAGAACGTCCCAAACCAAAGCGTTATCAGTGGAACTGGAAAAGAATATTCATATATAAGAATTCACATGAAAGAATAAAAGTCCCCAAGAACATCCAAAATTTTATGGAAAATAACAAACAGCCAAAACACTTTGAGAAACAACTGCTTTCAGATATTAAACTTTTTTTGGGGGGGTACTGGGGATCGCACTCACAACTTTGCACCTGCCAGGCAGGCACTTAAGCCGCTGAGCCAAACTCCCAGCCCTAATTTTTTTTTTTTTTTTGCGGCACCGGGGATGGAACTCACAACCTCGCGCCTGGCGCTTAAGGCACTGAGCCAAGCTCCCAGCCCTGGTTTTTTTGAGGCAGGGTCGCACTATGTAGCTCAGGCCGGCCTTGTAGCCCAAGCCAGCCTCGAACTCACAATGCTCCGCCTACCTCAGCCTCCTGAGTGCTGGGATTAAAGGCGTGCGCCACCACGCCCGGCTCCAGCCCTAATTTTTTGAGACAGGGTCGCACTATGTAGTTCAGGCTGGCCTTGCTCACGTTGTAGCTCAAGCCGCCCTCGAACTCACATGCTCCACCTACCTCAGCCTCCTGAGTGCTAGGAGATATTAAACTTTAAAGACACTGTACAGTATACGTGCGTATGGATATTCAAATAAACAATTAGAGAAATAGAAACACAGAGGCAAAAGTTGACCTCTTACAAAAGTGATGTTTCTACTCAGTTATAAAATGATAGCCTAAATATATAATAAGTAGTATTTTACAGCTGACTACCAAACAATATAAATCAGGTGGTTCTGTTTCAAAGGTGTGTTGCAGGTTTGTGTCTACACACACACACACACACACACACACACACACAGCCTGGGAGCAGGCATGCAAAAATTTATCTGGTAATTGAGATTTGGAAAGATTAGGCAGAAAAGGGAATTTCATGGGTTTTTAAAAAATGTTTCTGTATCATTGGTTTAAGTGTTTGCCAGTGACACAGTTTGATACAATCTATAGCATATTAAGGAACAAACATTTAATTAATTTCACTGTTCTCTGCTGAAATGTGTCACAGTGGACCTAACTTAACATCTACATTCTGAGTATTGTTTCTTTAATAGCCTTCAGCAGTTCTAAGAGCCTCATCTGTCTGCAGTACAACCTTTCCATTAGGTCAGTCTATAATTTTAGCCACATTCAGTGACAAGCATTTTTGTTTAATTTCGGACCGTTGGTTTTAGATTCCTTGGCACAATATATCACAGTTTTAGCCACAGTTTTCCTATCAGTGCTGTCTTAAAACACTTGCTATGTTTTCACTAACAGGTCACCAAATCCTTCTGTTTAGACTTTGGTTTCACCTGCCTGTGAAAGATCTTGGACCTCAGCTTTCTCTGTTCTGAGTTAACCCAATATATTTTCCTTATTTCTAAGTGACTTCAATAGTTGTTCTTCCAAATAAAAGTTTGAGAGTGAATAGACATAAAATCCTTGTATAACTGGCATATAGTAAAATAGTTATGAATATTATGTCTTCTGTTTTCCAATATCTGACAAAAATGTTTTTCTATGGAATCTTCAAAAACAATAATGTCTTCATTGCATGACAAAATTAATTAAAGGTTAGATACTAAATACTAATATATGGTATGAAGAAAAAACAGAGGGATAGGTTTCAAAATTTCATTTTCTGAGTTTTTTAAAAAAGTTCTTTTTAGGAGGATCGCCATGAGTTCAAAGCCAGCCTGGGCTATATAGTGAGTTCAAGGCCAGCCTGGACTACATAGAGACCCTGTTTCGAAAAAAACAAATCCTTTTTAAGAGCAAAATAAAAGATAGCTAATAGTAGGCAGGAGACAGATCTGTCTCAGATGGGAAGTAGATCAAGTATTAGAGGAAATGGAAAGGGAAAGGGAATTAAAAAATACTTATGTACGTACATGTACCAACTCCACACAAAGAATACAAGCATTATGTATTGAAAACATGTACTAATAAAAAATAAAAAGTTCTTTTTGGCATGAAGGATTAGTTTAAATAAAAGAAATTTTGATGATCCTCTATCCCTGAGATGATTATATTTAGCAGTTACACATGAAAGTCATAGAATCATTAGCATCTGTCTGCTGGATTCTATTGCAGAGCTCGAGATGCTAACTTGAAAATTCTGTGTTCAGTTTTTAATTGGTCGAAATTGGTCACATTTAAATTGCAAATGGTTCCTATATTTACCAGATAAAGTAAAGACAGAAAAACACTTCACTGTGAAATGTGTCACCCTCCAGAAGTTTCATTAAATTGTGCTTGCCCACCAGCTACAATCAAGCTAATGCATTTACTTACATAAAATAGTGCACTGATTTTGTTCAGGTTTATTTACGATTCTAATGTTTTTTTTAGTGAAACTGGGACTCTAAATGATAACCACATGGATGATTGCCTTGTAATGTTTTTCAATTTAGTCAGGTTTAATTCTGAATCTAACTGGTGTCTTGCCAATTCTGTGATTCATGTAATACAAATGAAAAACAATTTGTTTATAAAAATATTTGAACATATACATTCTAGTACTATTTCCTTTTTGTAAAAGTACTGCTCAGTAGTAATAATATTGAGTGATATTTTTCACTTGATAAATTAACTTTCATATTTGAGAATGAGTTATAAATTTATTATAAATTTTTTCAGCTAGAAAAGGTAAAATTTCTAGGTAGATGATTTTTCTCCAAATTTTGATTGGGTTGGCTATTTTTTAAAAATTGAACTTGAAAAAGGTCAAGACAAAGGTGTTTGTGGAACTTTTGATTGTCACAGAGTTGGCTATTTAAATACTAAATACCACTGTTGTCTCTCCAGTTTTTGTATCTTTTGATATACAATAGATCTTAATTATAATGTAGTCAAATTTATCAATTTTCTACTATAGTTAGTTGTTTCATATTGTAGTAAAGAAAGTTTTATATGCCCTAATGTCATGAAAAAATTCCTCTATATTTATATTCTCTCTCCAAGTTTTATTATTTTTTCATACTTAAACTTATGATCCACACCAAATAATTTTGAAAGGATGTGACAGTAAACATTCTGGACTTTGTGGCCAAGAGGCAAAAAAGATATTGTAGCTGAGTGTTGTGGTCCACACCTGTAATCTCAGCATTTAGGAGTCTAAGGCTGGAGAACCTTGAGTTCCAGGCCACTGGGCTACATAGCAAACAAAGGCCAGCCTGGATTATATAGTGAGACCCTGCCTCAAAAAAAAATACTGTATATGTTTTTGTATAATGAGAGAAAATAAATTTGCACAAATTAGTGATTGATAAAAATTAAAATATAATAAAAATGAGCACAATTTTTGTAATACCAGTCTGCTAATGAGGAATGTAATTCATTTTTTTTAATAGCAGGGAAAATATTTTGCTGAATCAAGATTCAAAGTTAATGTTCCATACTGTTATTGTATTGGATTTGTTGTTGTTGTTTGCTTGTCTCTTTTGCTTTTTGTTTTTCTTTTCTGTGTCTCTTTTCTCTTAAATAAATTTTTAAAAAGTTAACGTTCCTTGTCAATAAAAATCAGCTCCAAATGTTTACCTATTAATGCTAATTTGCAATAAGACTTTGTTTCATCAGTAAAAATATGTTTCTAGTTATGATTTTAACTGAAAATGTTTATCATGCAGAAGACATTCACACCATTTTATTAGATTCTTCAGGCCTTGTTCACATGCCATTACATTGCAAGTTAATCACTTCCTTAAAGAGTTAAATGAATGCTCCCTAGCCACGCAATTGAATGGATTCTGAAATGTGAAAATTTCCTTTGTACTTACATCAGTGTCCCCAAAACTCTACTGGAAAGGTAGTTTCAAGACTGGGAAATATATCCACTAAAAATTTGTATGGTGATGGAGATCTTGTTTCTTGTTCTAACTGTATACAGAGTGGCAAGCTTATAAAGTCACTTGACAAATTCTGTGATTCAAAAATAAGTTGTCAAAAGGACTCTAATGGTGTGTAAGTTTCACAAGCAAATATTGTTTGACCTTGTGATTTTAGGTTGAATTTATTAAATAGCACTACCAAGTCTGCAGCAAGAGCTAATTTCCAAAATCATTCAATGTTTGATACAATGTTTATCATTCAGAAAAGCTGCGATCTCAGTTCTGAGCTTAAAACATCACAATAAAACTTTGCAATTGTTAAGCTATAAAATTGCTGGGAGATTTTGAATATTCGACTCTTATTTATGACAAAAGTTCCTAGAAATAACGATGGGTAAATACACAAGGCCAAATAACACTCACCGTCATCGTGCTGGTTCAATACCATACAGTAGGCTCAAATATCTCCTGAAAGTTCCTGTGCATGCAGAATATAATGAAAAACCATAGGCTTCCAGTAACTTGCATTTTAAGACCCCTCATAAATTTATTCAACTAAATCTTTTCTTGTTCTGTGTTTTTTACCATCATGAGTTGTAATGCATCTTAGAAGACTACACTTCAGGCTTTATTGAATTAGTGTTTCCTTAATTTTTCTGGAAATATTCTCACCTGTTCCTATCCTGTACAGACTATTCTCACAGTCTAATTTCTCTTTCACTGCAAATTTGACATTGGCTCTTTGAATAAACAGTTGAGTGAATCAATAACATCTATGGATTCATATAATCAAGAAAAACAACTTGAAATCATTTGCCCTACTTTTTAATTGGTTATTGATATTGCTCCTCAAAGCTTTAAAAATTGTTCTCATCAATAGGCTAATAGTCTTAAACAAACATTTTTTTCTAGATACATTTGTCCTCTGCACTGAAACACAGTTTTATTAACCCACCACTGCTGTGTAACTTCCCTCAATCAATTCACAAATAACGCACTTGGAAATTTATTTTGGTCACAATCTTTTTGTCTAGCCTTGTGAAGAAATTCTGTGATTTAATATCCTGTATTACATTTTTCATTTTTCTCATCATTGCCTTCCCAAGAGTTGGGAAATACTATAATGAGTACTTAATCTGAAAAGCAGATATATTATTCTTAGAGCACAACTACAATGTCACTGCATAATAAATACAGTCCTTTGTCATTTCTTTCATCAACAAACCAAGCCAGGTACGTGGTGGTGCACACCTGTAATCCCAGTGCTTGGGAGGCTGAGGCAGGAGGATTGCCATGAGTTTGAGGCCAGCCTGAGCTAGATAGTGAGACCCTGTCTCAAAAAATAAAACAAACAAAAAATGCCATATTCTACTATGCCTTTAAATATGACATTTAAATGTAACATTATGCTTATCTATGCTTTTCTTGCTTTGACACAAGTAACAAAAATAAAATTGAATGCGGTATGGTAGTGTGCCTGACCACCACCTTAAGACCCTGCCCAATTATAATGCCATGACTGCAATTTATGGTGCACTGAGGACTGTGAGGTGATGGAATGCAGCATCAGATCCCTGCTCCAACGTGCACCCCTGCCATCCTCCCGTGAAAGCAGCCGCGGGTAATATGTAAAGAAATGAGCATAGCTGTTCTGATAAAACTCATCTTTGCCACTTTCCCGACTTCTGGAATAAAATATTCAACACCCACAAATTAAAGGAGGAGAGGTTTTATTTTGGCACATGATTTTAGACCATGACTGACCGGCTCCAGGGCAGGACAAGGATGGCAGAAGGGCACGGTAGAGGAAAAGCTCATCCCACAGCAGCCAGGGGGCAGACAGAGAGTGAAGCCGAGGAGTCACACCCAGGAACCCCCTCTGACCAGGCTTCCCTTCTTAACAGCAGTTTAGCCGCTGAACCCATCAGTAGATGAGCTCGCTGGTGAGCCGAGTGCCCCAAGATACAATCACCTTCCACACACAGGAAAATTTTGAGGGACCTCTTAGATTTAAACCATAAGAAAATTTTTTTATGACCAGTGAAATTCAATTGTCATACAATTTTCAAGTGTCACAAAATATCAGTCTTTGGTTTTTCCCTTGACCATTAAAAAACAGTAATTTACAAACTATAGAAAAAAACAGGCAGTAGGACAGATACTACCCATGGGTCACAGTTTGTCAGCTGCTGACATCAATAGGTCACCAAGAACAGTGCTTATTAAACTATCTTTTGAGGAATTCTAATTCTGGGTCTTCTCAACAGTAAAAAGTCATACAGTACATTTCCTAATTGCAGATTCAGAGTGTGCATAATAAACACTCTGAAAGCTGCAATTTATCTTTGCCTAATCTAACTGTAACGATGTTTATTTATTTCCCAGAGAACTCTTATTTACACAGAACTCCTATTTGCATGACTTACAACCAAACTGTGGTACATTTTTTGAGAAATATTGGTATGGTGCAGTCTACTTATTTTACAAATGACAATTCACTAACATAGTTAAAAATACCAAAAACCAAGAAGCATAAAGCAAAAAGTTTTTATTACACCCCAGAGTCCAAAATATACACTTTCCCCTCCCACATGAAATCTGAGTTTGCAGTTTCAAGAGCTGTTTTATGCATATGAAGCTATGTTTCTGTGTGAGGGCCATACATGTGCCCAGGTGTTCATTGATATATATGGAGGAGTCTTGAAAATGGAAAGGCACACACCAGCATGCGCTGGGTCTATTGGGTGAAAGGAAGGGAACTGTGACATAAAAAAAATCTATTCATTCTTTCTGTGTATCATTTAACTGAATATTTGTATCATTTAACTGGATGTAACTATGCATATAATCTGGCCAACACCTTGGGCTTTTGAGAGATAGACCACCTAGTTCAACTTTGGCTGATGTCTTATTCATGTTATGCCTCGGTTTCCTCATTTGTAAATGGAGATACTGGTCACTTCTGTCAAAGTTTTTTGGAAGATTACAGCAAGTGAAGGATAAAAAATACTTTTAGTCTAGTGCTTGGCACATAATAAATGTTACGTATAAAAATCTCACCTCAAATTCATTTTTTAAAAACAAGAATGATTCAGAAGGAACATCCAAACCAAGAAGCTTCAGAAAAGACAACAAAATAATCTGAAAGAACTGTGTAAAGGGACTTGGGTCAAGAGGGTGGAAATTCAATACGTGAAACTCTTCCACTGAGCTACAGGTTGAATTAAGAACAGTCACACCAGCATTTGTTATTGTTTGATTTACTAATGATTGTCATTCTTCCCAGAGTAAGATATTATTTTAATTTGCATTTCTCTAATGGCCATAGATGCTGAACAATTTTTTATATATTTGTTGGTCATTTGTATTTCTTCCCCTGTGAAGTGTCTGTTCATTTCTCTAGCCCATTCCTTGAATGGGTCCTTAATTTTAGGTTTAATTTTTTGAGTTCTTTATATATTCTAGATATTAGTCCTCTGTCTGATAAGTAACTGACAAAAATTTTTTTCCCATACTGTAGATTGCCTCTTTATTGACTGAATCTTTTGCTGTACAGAAGCTTTTTATTCTGATATAATCCCATTTGTTGATTCTTGCTGCTATTTCTTGTGCAATAGAGGCTTTGTTTAGAAAACTCTTTCCTACTCCTCTGCCATCCAGTTTTTTACCTATGTTGTGTTCCAGGAGATTTAATGATTGATTGATTGACTTTGGTTTTTTTGAGACAAGATTTCACAACACAGTTAAGGCTGGGCTCAAACTCACAGCGATCCTCCTGCATCAGCTTCCCAAGTGTGGGGATTACAAGCATGCCCCATCATGCCCAGCTGTCTTCCAGGAGATTTAATGCTTCTGTTTTAATATTTAGGTCTTTGATCCATTTTGACTATCATTTAGTATATAGTGAGTGTTATGGATTAAAAACTGGTGGTCAACTTAGCACCAACTGAATTAATTCAGCTGGTGTTGAGTAAAGATGGCCCACCTGAAGAAAGTTACCAGCATAAATAGAGATGTGGAGAAGAAGAGCAAGGCATTGTGGGTTCTGTCAAGAACTGTTGTTTCGAGCCTATGGTTCTTCTGGAGGAGCTTGTCATACTGGCTTCCTCAATATGGATTCGGCCATTATCATCGGAGGAGGTTGGGACCTCATCGATGAGAGTGGCTGTGGTTCACCTTGTGGGAGCTCTGCTCCTCATGTTGTGTGTCGCTTCCTGGCTCTGGAGGGGAAGCTGTGTGCTGGAGAAACTTGCCACGCTGGGCTTTCTGACCTGTGCTCGACTGTTCTCGCTGGAGGAGTGCGGGACCTCGTTGCCGCTGAGGATGGCTGTGGTGCTCTTCAGGGCAGCCCCACTTCTTCCTTTGAGCGTGACTTCTCGGCTCCCATGTAGAACCCTCAACCTACTACACAGCTCCTTCATCCCGCTGGCATAGACTTTCTAGGTCCACCGTTGACCTTTGCCCTTCCCGGCACAGAACCGTAAAATATACTGGCGTGAGTCCTCATTGTGGGCTCTTAGATTTCCAGCTGGACTTGTGGGAGGCATTGTCATGTGTTCTGGGTCTCTAGCTGGACTCTTGCAAGACATTGCTGTGGGATCCAGGCCCTCAGCTAAATATCCTGGGTCTTACTGTTGTGGACAGATTTTCCTGCACTTTCTTGTGTTCAACTCTGGGTGACTATTATAAAACAGTATTACAAATCCTGTGTCCTTTACGCAGTTGTTCTCCCTGTAACCCCTGACTACAACAGTGAGAGATAAGGACCTAGTTTCATTCTTCTACAAACAGATAACCAGTTTTCCCAGCTCCACTAGGCTATCTTTCCTCCAAAATATGCCTTTGGACTCTTTGGCAAAGTTCAAACACTAGAATACGTCTGGGGATGATCCTGTATCCTCGCTTCCATTACATTCATCCATGTGTCTGTTTATGTTACAGTACCATGCTGTGTTTGTCACTATTGCTTTGCAACATAGCTTGAAGTCTGGTATGGCCGTGCCACCTGCTTCATTCTTATTGCTCAAAATTACTTTTGCTATTTGGGGTCTCTTCTGGTTCCATATGAATCTTAAGATTGTTTTCCTAGATCTATAAAGAACGCTGTTGGTATTTTGCACTGAATTCATATAGCGGTTTTGGGAGCATGGCCATTTTAACAAACTGGTTCCGCCTATCCAGGAGCAGGGGACATCTTCCATTTTCTGACATCCTCTTCAATCTCCTTCACAGTACTGTAATTTCCTTTGTAGATACTTTTCACTTATTTGGCTAGGTTAATTCCTAAGTATTTTATTTTTCTTGATGTGATTGTGAATGGTATTGTTTTCATAATTTTCCTGTTGTCCCTTTCATACACATCCTTTTGATATACAAAATGCTAATAATTTTTGTGTGTTGATCTTGTGTTGTACTACTTCGCTGAATTTGGTTATTAATTCCAAGTGTTTCTTGGTGGAGTTCTTTGGGTCTTCCATGTAAAATACCGTGCAAATAATGGTAATTTGAATTCTTCTTTTCCTATGATTATCCCTTTTGTATCTTTTTCTTAATGGCTCTAGCTAATGTTTTAAGTATTATACAAATAGCAGAGGTGATAGTAGACATCCTTGTCTTGTTCCTGTTTTTATGGGGAATGCTTCTAGTTTTTTCCTATTTAGTATGATGCTGTCAATTGGCTTGTCATAAATACTTTTCATCATATTCAGGTATGGTTCTTCTATACCTGTTTTCTTCAGGGTTTTTACCATGAAGAGGTGTTGGATTTTACTGAAAGCCTTTAATACATCTATTTACATGATTATGTGGTTTTTCACCTTGCACCTGTTTATGTGATGCATTATATTTATAGACTTACGTATGTTGAATCAACCTTGCAACTCTGGGATAAAACCTACTTGATCATAATGTGTCAGCTTTTTAATAATAAGCTACATTGTATTTGCTAAGATCTTGTTGGGGATTTTTGTATCTATGTTTGCTAAAGAGACTGGCCTGTAGTTCTTTTTTAGTGGAGTCTTTATCCGGTTTGGGGATCAAGGTGGCTTCCATAAATGGATTTGGGAGCACTCCAGTCCTTTCAATTTCTTTAAACAGCTTGAGGAGTATTGGTGATATAATATCCTTAAAGGTTTTGTAGAATTCAGCCATAAATTCATCAGGTCCTGGGCATTTTTCAATTGGTAGACTCTTTATTACTGAGTCAATTTCATTGCTTCTGATTGGATTGTTAAGCGTATTTATGTCTTCTACGGTTAGTTTTTGGTAGTTTGTATGTGTCTAAGAATCTGTCCATTTCCTCAAAATTTGCTAATTTGTTGGAATATAATTTTTCAAAGTAGTTACTTTCTTCTGAGTTTCTTATAGCGTCAGTTGTCATTTCACCTCTGTCCTTTCTCAGTGCATTTATGTGAATCTTTTCCCCTTCTTTCTGGGAGTCTTGCTAAGGGCTTGTCTATTTTATCTATTTTTTCAAAGAACCAGCTCGTTGCTCCAGTGATTTGGCTTATAAAGTTTTTTAGTCTCAATTTTATTGATTTCACTCCCATCTTTATCATTTCTCTCCTTAGTTTTAGTTTTAGGCTAGTTTGTTGTTGTTTCTCAAGTATCTTAAGATTTCTCATTAGGCTATTTATTTGGGCTTGCTCTGTTTTCCTAATGTGAGCCCAGATTTCAATTAATTTTCCTCTGAGAACTGCTTTCAAAGTGTTCCAAAGGCATCATTGAGTTTTACAGTCATTAAAAAATTTTTCAACTTCTTCTTTGATTTATTCTGTGACACATTGGTTGTTTAGGAGTATGTTGTTAATTTTCCAGGGGCTTTTGCCTTTTCCAAATTTTCTTGTCATTAAATCTATTTTCATTGCACAGTGGCTGGATAGTATGCATAAGGTAATTTCAGTACTTTTATATTTACTTAAGCAGGCTTTCTGGACTAGTTTGTGATCTGTTTTGGAAAAGGAATCATGTACTACTGAAAAGAATGTATTCTCTGTTGTAGATCAGTGGAATATTATATATATATATATATATATATATGTATTAATTCCATATTTTTAAGGGTCTGGTTAAGCTCTAAATATACTTGGTTAGATTTTGTCTAGTTGATCTGTCTCTTTGAGAAAGTGGGTGTTAAAATTCCCTACCATGATTGTGTTACTGTTTATTTGATCTTTTAATTTCAGCAGTATTTGTTTTATGAAGGTAAGTGCTACAATATTTGGAGCATATATGTTTATATTATCTCTTCTTGTTGGACTGTTCCTTTAACTAGTATGTACACATGCTCTGTGTCTCATCTGATCTCTTTTAACTTGAAGTTTACTGTTTGATATTAGAATTGCCACCTCTGCTTGTTTTCAGGGACCTGGTGTTTGAAATGTTTTCCATCCTTTAATTTTAAGTCTATAAATATCTTTTTGGATTAGATGAGTTTCTTGAATGCAATAGATTGTTGGATTCTGCTTCTTTATTCAGTCTGCCAGTCTGTGTCTCTTGATTGGAGAGCTGAGGCCATTAACATTGATAGATATTACTGAGATACATTGGTTATTTGCTATCATTGTCTTCTTTATCTCTTACTATGGCAATTGCTTTACTTTTCCTGTTTTTTTTTATTGTTGTTTATCCACTGACTTTACTAGTTTCCTCTGTGTTTTTAAGTGTGTCCAATCCTACATTTCTGTCACGAATATTCCTGAGTATTTTTCTAGAACTAATGTAGCACTTATAAATCTGAGCTGGACTTTTTCATGGAAATATCTTATTTCTCCATCTATTTCAAAGGACAGGTTTGCTGGGTAAATTAATCTGGGGTGGAAGTTATTTGTCCTTTGCTCCAAGTTCTTCTGGCCTTGAAGGTTTGAGCTGAGAAGTTTGCTGTGGTTCTAACTGGTTTACTTTTATATGTAATTTTTTGTTCTCTGGCTGCCTTTAAAACTCTGTTCTTTTGCTGGATATCTGCATATTTAATGAGGGTAGGCCTTGCTGAATTTCTCCTTTTATACTTGTTTGGTGTTTTATAAGCATCACTTATTTGTACTTTGAAATCTTTTCTTATATTTGGGAAATTTTCTTTTTTTTTTTTTTTTTCTTTTGTGGCACTGGGGATTGAACTCACAACCTTGTGCTTGCCAGGGCAGGCGCTTAAGCCTCTGAGCCAAACTCCCCAGCCCTGGTTTTTTGAGGCAGGGTTGCACTATGTAGCTCAGTCCAGCCTTGCACTTGCGTTGTAGCCCAAGCCGGCCTCGAACTCACAACGCTCCACCTACCTCAGCCTCCCGAGTGCTGGGATTAAAGGCGTGCGCCACCACGCCCGGCTGGAAATTTTCAATAATTTCTGTAAGCATGTTGGCAAATCCATATGTTCAGTGTTCTAGATTTTCTTTAACTCTGATTAGCCTTAGGTTAGTTATTGTTGTCTTCACAGTGGCTGCTGAATAGTTTTCTCTTGTTCTTTGTCTCTCTCTCTGTCTCCGTCTCTGTCACTGTCTCTCTCTCTCTCTCTGTTTATTTACTTGGTTTCTTTGGGCTCTTTAGTCCAATTCACCATTTTGCCCTGAGTATCAGATACCATCTTCCCACTGGTCATTTCTGGACTGTATGAATTCTATACTGTTTTTTATTTCAGGTATTGTCTTAGTTACTTTTCTCTCGTTACTGAGACAAAATACTCAATGCCCAAAATTACGGAAGGAAAGGTTTATTTAGCTTACAGTTTTTGGAAGTTTTGATTCATACTCAACTGACTCCAAGGCAGGGTGGTGTGGCTGAGGGGCAGCTGTTCATGGCAGCCACAAGTGACAAGAGCAAAAGGGCAAAAGGGAAGAAAAGGGAAAACACGACTCCTTCCCTCCCTCATATTGTATGCAGACTCTGCCCCTGGGAGGGTGCAGCATTGACACCACCAATCCTAATGCTAGACAACAAACCAATCACAGACACTAGTCTCAGCCGCCTCGATGACTGCATGAGGGTTTGGGGGACATTTAAACACAAACCACAACAGGTATTTCCATCTGAATTTTTTAGAGGGTTCCATATCCATGTTGAATCTGTTGTTCAAGTTTTGAACTATCTCGTTTAGCTCATCCAGTTTTTTACCTATTTCCCTGAAATTCACCAAGGGCATATTGAGTATCATTGCTGTAATTTATTTATTTATTTTTTTTGTCTTTTTGAGACAGGGTCTTGCTGTGCAATTCAGGCTGGCCTCAGGCTCACTTTGTAGCCCAGGCTGGTGTCGAACTTGCAAACGATTCTCCTGCCTCAGCCTCCAAAGCGCTGGGATTACAGGAGTGTGCCACCATGCATGGCTGTTGCTGTAAACTTTTGATTCATTTCCTCTTTGAACTAGTCTATTTTCTTCATCCCTTTTAAGAACTTTTCATATTTTTCTGCTATCTGGTATTTGTTCTTTACTCTTTGTGGCTCCTTGCTCTGCCTTGGGAGAGTTGGGGAAGTTCAGAGATCTATTTCCTTGCTTCCACATTCTTCGACTTGTAGGCATATTTGATTATATATATGTGTGTGTCTTTTTTTCATGCCTTCTTTCTGTGGTGGGGGCGGGATTATTGTTGGTTGAGGACTAGAGAAATGAGGCAAGTATGTGATTATAGGGAGTTTTTTGGTAGGATGTTGCCTCCCCATAAGTTATTTTCAGCTTTGTATGTCCATTTCCAGTATTTGCTACTTACATTGTTTAAATTATTTTGTCTGTCTTTGTGTTTTACCCCAAGAATTACTTCACTTTATAACAGCATCCACACTTTCAATCTTACATTTCTATGATAGTTCTTATAATTACTCTCCCCCCAGCCACACTGATTGTCTATTCTCTTAATAAGGGAAAGAACTTAGATGCCTATTAAATCAGAGTCAATGAAAGCACCATTCTACAAGTGTAACAACCTAATATATACATGAAACCATAAAAGTAGGTCACCCTGCATTACTAAATAACTCAAGAAACATATAAAAACTTAAAACCATAAAACATCCACTGAGAATGTCAATTAGATATTCCAAGAGTCATTGCTTATGTGATTTCCAAGTCTCTTCTTTATTACTCCTACGGACACTCAGTGGCAAAACTGGGGTTAACTCACACTCGGGGCCTCTTTCTGCCTGGTTGCAGACATTCTTGTAGAGTGATCGAGCCCATGATTGTGGGGTAAGAACTCTTGCTGGGTGTAATGGTGGGCTTGGCAGAAAATTGGCACTCAGTTGTTACTTATTCCTATGGAGTCAATTCAGCTACAGTATTAACAGGCTCATCTGTTGCCATGTAATCTATCAGGATTAGTTAGTTAATCAATTACATACCATAAGACCCTATTTTAGGTATCCCTTTAAACTGAAGGAGAAATCCACAGTTTTGGTGTAAATAGTGTAACAACCTAAGCCTTAACCCACTGTTAATCTGCACCAAACGTGCTGGCTGTGTTGCTCCTACTGGTAAAAAATAACATTCAACAGTAGTTTTATAAAATCAACCATCTTAATCCCAGGGTTTGTGTAACGCCACAGTGAGTAGAGAAGAGAAAAAAAACTAAAAAGAAAAAACAAAAGGAACAAATTTTTTTTTGAAGTCCTCTGCTCTGTGGTATGGAAGGAGGATACAGGGAAGGGTGAAGGGTCCTATAAGGTGTTAAAGATGGGGTGTTACATACTTATGATATAAAGGAACAAAACTCCCGACCTACTAGATGTTTGGTAGAAGTTTGTGTTCTCTAAAATCAAAGAATCAATTTTAGGAACGACGGAGGTTACAAGAAGAATATATTTATTGAGAGAAAGAAAGATTCTGTCCAAGAGAGACAGAAGGGTTCCCAAGTGGGTTGCCAAAGACTCTGTCTTTTCTAGGGACTTTGTAGAGTAAAACCATGAGGTGAGGCGGGTCTAAAGTGGGGAAAAGTGGAACTCGCAAGGCAGACAGGCATGAGGTGGGACAGAACTATGGTCAACCAGTAAGTTTAATTGTTCAGGTAAAACTGACCAAATCAGGGACAAATGGGAAAGCGAGTAACGTAGCAAGCGTGCATTCTTACGGAACGGTGACTTTCTGTCGGGGGTTGGGATGGTGACTCCTGGCTTCTCAAGGTGATCCATACCTACCCCCTAATGTTTATACTTAGGGTGTCGATGCATTTGTTTTGCCTTCTGTCTTGAGATCTGGCCCACAACAGGAGGTGTGTGTCTCCTCCAAGGTCACAAGGTCCTCTGTGCCGGCTTCTTTGAGGGCCCAGCCCTGTCTGACTGCCTGTAATATTTCTAACTAGCTCAGCTGCCTGTTACACTTGGAAAGGCCTAACAGGGAAGACTATGTAAAAAACTCGTAGTGAGAGATGGGATGGGACAGGTTCTGTGCTCGATGTAAACATTACAGAAGAAGTTTAAGGGCATCAATTGAAAAGATAGTGGAGAAAAGTAAAATTGAGAATGGGAAAAACAGGGGAAAGAGGTCAGGCAGAGAAACGAGTAAAAGTAGGAGGGGGTATAAAAGAACAGGGGAGCGTTTATTTACCCTCTAAAAATTATACCAGGAAGAAACAAAATATAACAAAACAAAAACACAACAGACAAATCATGGATACAAAGACACTCTTAAAATAGAATGGTGTAAAATAATGGGATAAAGGTGTGGGGTGTAATGTATAGAAGGAGGCAAATAAAAAAATTTTCAGACTGCAACGAAAATTAAAAATGAAAGAATAACACAGTCAAGAAAAGACAGAAAAGAGAAAACGTTGAACTGTGCTGGACTGGAGGCCCCTTTCCCGAGGTGGGCATCGGGGACCGGGCTCCGGGGGCATCTTTTCTCAGAGCGTGCCCGGGTTCCTCACCGGCAGCCACCGGCTGCGCGGGCATCTCTCAGCCGCGGCTCAGCTTCCCGTGGCCTGCGGTACGGCCTGAAACCGTCAAGGCAGTAAACCACGGGAACTGCAGGGCTCGACTGATTCGCGTTCTGTCCCATGGATCGCCACCACCCACTGGCCTTCATTCCTGATGTTACTGTCTGGAAAACACTGATGCATGTTGCTTTTTGTTTCAGACGGAAACCTATGCCAAACTGACCAAAAGTAAAAGCCCTAAAACTGTTTAACTAATTCAATAAAATTGTTTTTAAAAATCCCTATGGGGATTAACATTATAAAATAATTACATAATCAATTATATGGCAAGGTAGGAAATGTTGAGGTAGACCACGATGTGTCTTCTGGCACAAGCACGAAAAATTTCCACGCACTGTCTGTCAGCACAGACTAATGTCATATGACCCCAAATCTCAAGGACTAAAAGCAATAGAGGATTATTTCTCTTTGGGAAGATACCTAGTCAAATGAAATTCCTGTTTTTAGTTTTCAGAGGAAATCACTGATTTTCATAGTGGTCGTACTAGTTTACATTCCCACCAACAATGCAGAACTCCTTTTTCCCCACCTCCTTGCCAGCATTTGTTATTATTAGATTGTGTGATGGCCATTCTTTGTGGAGTAAGATGGACTCAGTCTAGTTCTAAATGGACAAGGAAAATGTGGTATTTACACACAGCCCAGTACTGTGCAGTTGGAAAGCATAAACCAGAGGCATTTGTATTGTAAATGTACACAACTTGCGGTTTCTGTCCATTTGCTGCTGTTTTGAGCCAGACTCTCACCCTGGGATTGCAGGCACGTATCACCACACCCAGCGGTTTCTCATTCATTTTGAAGTTCACTGCAAGTTGAAGGGTGATTATTTTGTTCATCCTAGTAACTCAGATGACAGCCACCACCTCCTCAGACTGTCAGTAAACCAATCAAGGCAAAGGCAAAATCTAGGCCAAAAGCAGTTGGATGCTTCAGCTTAGAAGTGACGTGGCCCACAATTCACAATCCAGAGCCAGACAGATGGCTCCCTTTGACCCCAAGAACTGTAATCCTGCTCTGTACCTGATCGTCGGGGGCAAACCACTCTTCATAGAGAGCAGTCCCAAGGACTTCCAGACCAGCGCTCTGGCCAACAGTTCCTCAGTGCGGCCTGCACACACACTGTCCCAACACAGGCTGCCACTTCTGAAGACAGGACTCCGAGGTCCCACGCAGTCAACACCTAGCAAGCTCACAGTCCATGCTTTCTAGATGCTAAACCAAGGTATGGTATGTATTAATTTCTCCTTTATCTATTTATCTATGAAAAAGTTTGTCCTCTACATATGTGGTTGCCAGTAGGTATAGAAAAACTAAAACAATACCAAAGAGGGAACGATAAAAGAGATATATCAGTTACTAGTCCACAAGTAATTCTGTGCTCCAAACCCCCCCCCCCCCCGCTTTCTGGGGTATAAAATTCCTTAGAATCTGATTCTGCTCCTTGGGAGATTCACCACTTTTGTCCAAGTCTTTGATTGTTACTTAGAAAGCCCTTCCTTTTGAAATTACTTTTATCTTCTCAGCAATCTTGGAGGTTGACATTGGGAAATGTATTTGGGGACCAAGTTTCTCTGTCAGCTACCTCTTATTGATAGGCAGGGCCCAGGATTCATTTAAAGTCTGAAATCGTATTACTTTTAGTCAAGGCTCTCAGTTCCTTTAACAGTATAATTCCATAAATTTATATGACAAGTCAGCACCGAGCCAAGGCCGCCTCTCCCCCGTCTAAAAGATGGGCCCCACAAGTCCGCCCTGCACTTAGCTGAGTACCACGAGCCACGGGCACCAGAAGGCACTTCACTGCTTCCTACTGATCTCTGTCTCACTGGGTATTGGTATTTCCAAATTCTTGAAAGATGGTATTTGGGTTGTAGGAATAAGAAATCAAACTTTCTAGGAATTCCCAAATACACAAAATCACCATTGTGTTTTTCATAACATTATACTTAATATAGTTTTAAATAACTGTAACTATGTGAATCATTTTAAGTTCAAATAAATATTCCAGAAATTTCCTGATAAGATATACACTTATTATTTTGAACCAATATATTTTGACAAGATATTTCAGTACCAGTATTTCTACCTCATATACCTGATAATAAAATGAAAACGGTAACATAAATGTAAAATAAATCACTTTGAAAATTTGAAATACGAACTTTAGCTGTTATTCTTAAAATGCAATTTTAAAGTGCACAAAGAACTAGGTACCCTACACAATAGTCTTTATTTTTTAACAAGTATTTCAAATACAAAAATATTCTTTCTTTTGCATTAAGTTGAATCATTAATGGTGTGTCCGAAAACATCTACAAGTTAATATTAGGTTACATGTTGCTTCGTAGAAGATATTCTCCTTTTTTAATGAGAGTATTTGGTCTTGTTGAAATTGACTGACTTTATTGAGTTTGGATGAGTTTCTCATTTGTTTTTTGAATGTTGCATAACATTCACATCTTTTCTTTGCATTTTTTGTTGAGGTATCTGCAAAGAACAGTAGCCTTTGGGAATAATCCAACACTGGGAAGCATTTGGTAGTATTTGCATAATGTGACATTTGGCAAGATTAACAGCACTACACATAATCACAAGTCAAAATTGCCAACTTAAGGACTTGTTCTGCTTCCAAAGCATGTTATTTCCTAGAACACCATTGACAGGAGTTGAATAAAGGACACCTTGCATATAAACCTATTAGTATTCATCGCCTTTACGAGAGACGCGGCATTAGCAGCAGAAGGGGCACAAACACGTACTTATGACACAGTAATAGCTACAAGTTAGACAGAATGATTTTAATGTGACCAATCAATTCTCTTGTGTGCTCCTGTTGTTCCTAGAAATGTTGACCTTACCTTTAAATTCCATATGCCAGCACTCCCTACTCTTGCTTTTAGGTATGACTTCAATGGATTCCTTTAAAAAGTAATAGTGCTAAATTGATTAGTAAGCTTTAATCTTAAGGGACAGTTGTAATACATTTTCCTGTCCCAACAATTTCATGACTGGCTTGTCCTGAGACTTTGAAAATACATAAATCTCTCAAGATAAGAGGAAAGAATTCTCACACAGAGAAACACTGTGTCTTTGTAACCTTGTTAGAAGTTTTAACAGCTACTGTGAGGGTCATATTGTTGATTTAATTAAATTCATTGCTTAAAGGCCTTCTCCTTTTACTGGTTGGGGATTATTGCCTCTTTTAATAGAGCCAGTCTTGCAAGTATCTGAATATCCAGACTTTTTGTATTCTCTCGTCTCCCATTTGCAATTCCACCATTTCTCATCTGAATTCACTTCTTGAAATATCTTGCCACATGCAGCAAATTCAGTAATCAAGATATGCAATTAACATTGTTATCTAAAATCTCCTAACACAAACATAAATGTTCATTAACTATATTGTCTTCCAAATATAGGCAAGTTTATCACATCTTGCATCATGGTAGTATGTAGATCAGTTCATGTGGCATTACCATCTATCACCCAAGCCATTGCAATATGCAGTTTACTGCTTTTTTTGTTTTGTTTTGTTTTGTTTTAATGGCAGCACTCTGCTTTTAGAATTACTGTATGGGTCAAGATAGGTTACGCTGCAAAAGCAAAAATCCCCTAACCACAGTGGTTTGTAACAAAGTACTTGTTTCTTCCTCACACATCCATGTGAATAAAGCCACAGGTTCTGTTCAGATGGTAGCAGTTACTTAGGAACACAGCCTGCCAGGCAATCACCATCTTGAATGTGACGAGTCTCCAAGCCCAACAGAAAAGAGAGCTAAAGATGCTCACATGAAAACCTAAGGGCAGTGCTGGGGATATAGCTCAGTGGTACAAGCGCCTGCCTGGCAAGCATGAGGTTGTGAGTTTGATCCCTGGTACAAAAAAAAAAAAAAAGAAAAAGAAAAAGAAAACCTAAGGGCTCTAAACCAGAAGAATCTTTTACCCAAAACCCACTCACTGGAATGAGTCACAGGGTCACACAACAGAAATATCTGGTGAACAGGAATGAAAATCACATTACATTCTATTCTTAAAAGTTTACGATGGGACAAAGGGCTCATTCCACAGGTATTATAATAGGAGAATTTTCTTTCTTTCCTCTAAAAACTTCTGTCTGTTGTTGATATTTTATGTAGATAACACATTAATTTGTTAAACTATGGATATATTTTTAAATTTAAAATTGAACACTCTTTAGTCTCATAAACTCCACGCTTAGAATTCTAGTACATGTATACAAAATGCAGACCAAAGTTTCTGAATCAAGATTTTTACAATAATATTTATAACAGTAAAAATAAAAGAATGGTTACATAAGTAAGACACGCTGGTAGAAAACACAGACCAGGGACTGACATCTGTTGAAAGGGCCGGACTGTGAATAGATGGTCTCCTTCACACACTACTGGACTGTATGCAAATACACAACAGACAATATGCAAACAAATGGCGCAGCTGCTCCAATGAAAGTTTGTTTATAAAACAAGTAGTCAGTCAGGGGTCATAGTTTCCTAGCCCTTAATAGAAAGCAATTAAAATACTTTGAATACCGCGGTAAAAATTTAAATATTTTACAAGTTTATACTATACTGTTCCTGAATTCTCCACAAAGGACATACATTAGAGAGGAAAAGTGGGGTTGAAGTGGCTAAACAATTCAGCTGATGTTTTTGGAAAAGTCAAATGACTCCAAAGTACCTGGGACACTTCTCAGAAACCAAAGCCCAAGGGAACTAGTGTGATCAGCACTTGTTTAGGCCATTAATATCTGTGCACAGCTTCATCCACTAATCTTCATAAAGATACACCATATCGATGAAGCTTACATTATATTTAGTATATTCTTTTAAATAAAGAAGGTAATTTTGCAAAACTTTAAACAAGCCACTAAAAAATACCTTCCATTTTTCCTGTTTTTTTGAGACAGGATCTGGCTATATAGTTCAGGTTGGGCTTGAACTGCCTCAGCCTCCCAAGTGCTGAGATTACAGGTATATACCATACTTGGCCTTTGGATGTTTGTAGGCAGAGGTCATTAGAGTGCGTAACTGACCTACACATTCATATTTAAGCACTCTAAAGCAGGGGTAAGCAAACTGGCCTGGGGCCAAATCTAGTCAACATCCTATTTTGTAAACAAAGTTTTACTGGAACACAAATAGAATCATTACTTACATATTACACACACACATACACATACAACTAGCTTTACCGCCACAAGGTGGATCTGAGTAACTTAAATGACATAACCCACAATTATCTACTATACAGAAAAAGTATGCCACTCACTCCCCACTGGTACTCAAAGATGTGGTTTGCAAACCTGAATTGCTACAGGTAGTTCCAAACTGGTGCTCGCGTGAAGATGTAAACCAACGGTTAATAAGTACAATGCTTATTTCAACATTTCTGTTTGTTTTTATTGTCAGATTTTCTCAGTGAAAGATTCATAGTCTGGTACAGGTCCCTTTTCTCACTGGTAGACAGAACAGTCTGTGGATCGGTTACGTTGAATATCACCACTCTAAAGACACAGGGAGGCAGGGTGTAAAAACTACCCAAATCTCAAAGGGATTCTGGTTTCACCTGAGACTTATTTTGACAAAGTACTTGAGACCTAAACTAATAGGCTTTACAACAAATTGAATGAAACTCAAAAAATGACACCTATGCAGCTAGCCTTTTTTCCACTCCCTACTCTTCAAAAGGCTTTTGTAACTCCAAAATTTTTTCCTGCTGTAGATTTATGTTTCAACAAGGTGAGGGATGACAGCTAATGGGTCTCCCTGTCTTTTCTTGGGAGCAGGAAAGATGAAAATATTAGGTCTTCCTCAAATATTCAAGAGAATAAATACAACTATATTTTTACCTATTTAATATCTTTAGTTGCTGAACAGTTTTAAATAGTACAATATTAAACTGCTTTTCTCTGAAGTGGAAGTATAAAGCTACTATTCCCTATAAATATTAGTGATATTATCCCTATTTTAGTTCTAATTTAAAATAAGTCAGACAGCAGTTGAAGAATACAGAATGAAATTGTTATGACTTTTAACTTGTATTTCTTTCTTTCTTTTTTTTTTGGTACAAGAATCGAACTCAGGACACTACACTTGCCAGGCAGCTGCTTGTGTTGCTGAGCTATATTCCTGGCCCTGTATTACCTTTTAACAAGAAATTTCTTTAAACAAATCTACCATGTCTACTAGTAGCAAAGTTAATCTGAGTCAAGCAGTGACCTGAAAAATACAATTGTTCAGGGACAGATTTTTATTGCAAATACTCAAAAACTAGTATATACAGCAGAATGTTAATACCCATTTAAAACACTTAATATTCAGTGAAACAAAATTTTAAGAATTGAAAGCACATTTTAAGAAGTAAAAATGTAGCATTTTAAATAAGTTTATTAGAACTTTAAAGCAAACTACTGTTCATATGATTCATTTTTGTATCTATTATCTTCTAGATGATTTTAAAAAACCTGAAAAACCAACTTAGCAGCTAACTTCTAGATAAATTAGGCTAAATTCCCCAAACCAATTTTTTAATATCACTGCTTTAGGTCCCATTTGAAGTTTCTACCTTATAATTACAGAGAAGTCACTTAAATTTGGCTGAATACATGCCAAAATATGTTTTTAGTTTACTGCTTTATAATATCTACATTATACCATACTTTGGTTTGGCTTCTAGACCATTTTTATGGGTCTATTTTTAAAGACAATCATTAAAACAACATTAAAAGCATAGTAGCTACTGGAGTTTCAAAAATGGATTTCTACTTTATACAACTAGTACAATGAGGGATTTCTGCAGTTTACACGCTGACCAAAAGCACAAATATAAGTTTATATTTTAATAATTTCACTTTCACTGAAAGTTTAATTAAAGGTGAGCTTACAGCCCAGCAGGCTAACACTTCTATGGAGGCACGCAGAACAAATATTCTGTCTGCATGCTTCGGGCAGACTGCGATGTCACACTCAACTCAGAGTTAGGTGACATCCGTCCGCGCTCTCATGAGATCAGCTGAGCCCTCTGCACAGCTCCATTCATCCACTCAAAGTCTTCATTAACAATGCCAAGTCAACTATCCCAAAAAGCTGTATGGTTTCCAAATCACTTCCTTTAAGTTAACTAGGAAAGAAAACATAGGTAACAGGACTTTAAGCTAAGGACTGATGAAGTTTGCAAAGTTTAGTAAAGTAGCTAATATTCTTATAATCAAATCAGCAATCAAGTCTCATTTCTTCGGAAACTTAAATGAGAACTTCTGAGCACAAACTGAAGCCTCTGTTAAAACCCTACTCATTTTAGAATTTGGAAATCCATACTAATCATGCTATTATTGGTTAGTCGATTTGTTTGATACCCTAGATGGAACATACAGGTGAAGTGTATGAATGACCTCCCTGGCGTTTTCCTGACCCTCACCTCCACCCCGAGCACTGCTCCACACGTGCTTCCTGTGGGCACACCACAAGTGGCTACATGTCAACTTCTTGCCTTCTCATCTGCCAGGTGTGCCGCTGTCTCTGTTGTGCTAGGACTGTTTTCTCCAGGAACATCATCCGTTTGATCAGACGATACTTTATCAGTCTTGGCTGAGAGATCACTGCTACCCTTCTGAAAAATCTCTGTGGCTTCATACTCCAGTACTTCGGATGGTGTCAAAGGTTCCAAATGAACACTGCCTTGCTCACTAACATCAGAACTAACAGAGTCAGGTTCATGTCTTTTTCTCAAAAACTGGTCAATGCTAACATCACTTGACATTAACAGCAAATCCTTAACATTCTTTGAAGAAAGCTTAGCTTTACTGGAGTTATAATCTTCAATCTGATCACAGGAACTTATATTTTTTGCACATTGGCTTGTCTTCAATTCCATTTCCTGACCAATGTGTTGTATTTCCTTTTCCTTTTCCCCTTTATCTGCACCAATGTTTGAATCGCATGGCAAGACTTTCCTTGAGCCAGTTTCCTGGTCTGTTGGACAGGCATCATTTTCTTTATCTGAAACTGTTAAGCTTTCTTCCCTTTGTGTTGGTGATGAGCCTTCAAGTAAACCCGCATCACACCCACTTTTTTCTTCTGATGAACCTTCATCTTGCTTACTGAAAAATAAAGCCATTCATTATCTATTCATTAAAAAGTGTAGTCCAATACTATGAAAACAAAAACATGTCTCAAGAAGGGAGCAAGTCAGGGCACACCTGCTGCTGGAAAGGGGACAATGGCCCAGGTTACCAGGACACCACCTCCTTGTGGAGGAGGTCTGCGTCAGGAGGCTGGTGCGGGGCCAGCAGGCTTTCGTTCTGGCTGCTACTATAATCTGTGAAAATTCCTTTCATGTTTTTACTTAAAAGTTGAGTGTTCTTACTGATTTGTAAGCGTACGTAAAATAAAAAATATATCTGGAAAAAAACCCTATTTTCTTTTATGCTTTATGTATTCTCTTGTGCTTACAATGTCTTTTCCTATACAAAATTAGATAAGCATTCACAAACGTTTCCCTAATTTTCAACTACCTAAGTTAAAAAACATGAACACATGGCTTAAAAACATACATAAATATATAAATGTATATATGTTTGTACACATACATATTTATGGGTTTTTATGCTTATACCAGTGTATGAATAGAAACTGGTGAATCGTAAAATAGTAGAAACTGTAGATTTCTAGAATTTGTAGCCCTTTATTTGGATTTCAGGATGCTCAGTTTAACAAAATACATGCTCACATATACCTCTTAATCTACTTGAACTTTAGACTTTAGCAACATTTTCAAATGGTCATTATCATTTGTTAAATTATTATATGTATATGACTATTTCATATCTTGTTCTACTAATTTATCTTTACACTATTCTTGGGCCAACATAACACAATCTTCACAACACGGATTAAGAGTGTGTGTTCTAGGGCTGGGAGTTTAGCTCAGTGGCTTATGCGCCTGCCTGGCAGGCATGAGGTTGTGAGTTCAATCCCCGGTACGGCAAAAAACAAAATAAAACAAAAAAACAAAAAAACAGAGTGTGTGTTCTTCTGTAGTAAAACAAATCACCTACATTTCAATATTCAAAACTTTCAGTTTTAAAATGTAAAGGATATTTGTACAATGATACTCATTAAAACAATCTTTAAAATAGTAAATACACAAAAACTTAATGTCTAACAGAGAAATTATTAAATGCATTATAAGTGGAAAAGTGGTAATATTTTAATTTTATCAGTTTCCAAATCAAGTCTGAGATTTTCAACTAAATATTGACTGAATCCACAAACTAATTTGGAAAATGACCTATCACACAAATTATCTCAGTAAAATTTGGCTTTTCTTTATACACAGTTCTCATTTTTATTATTATTATGAAGAAACTTTTTGTCCACTGTAAGTTGTAACCATGTTACTGGTATATCAGAAAGATTTAGATTTTTTTTAATATCAAACCACTTTAATTTATACTTATTAATTCTGATCATTTTTAGCTCATTTTCCTGAGCCTTAGTTTTTCCTCATTTCAAATTTGTATGATTGTTATTCTTTTTTTTTTTTAATAAAAGCAGACAATTGATTTGGAGGTGGGGAAAGGAGGAAGAGACAGAGACAGAGCGCTGTTGTGAACAGGAGGCAGTATCCGCAAGGGAAATATCCTGATCTTTATTCTTTATAAATGGTACTGGACAAACTATAATTTACAGAAAATGTTAAATAATATAAAAATGATAAAAATGACCAGTCTGCTTTTCCTAACTCTAGGTGAATTTTTGTTACCCAGCCTTCAAGAAATCTAGGAAAAATTCTAGGTGAAGAAAGGGCTACATAACTTTATTAGTGAAGCTCAAGAAACATGTTGATATATTATTGAATAATTTATCTGGGTAGGCTGGGGATACAGCTCACCGGCACGGCACCTGCCTGACAAGTGTGAGGTCATGAGTTTGACTCCTAACACCAAAAAAAAAAAAAAAAAAAAAAAAATCTCGAAGGGTAAGACATGAATTGATCTCAACAAACTGACAAACGACCCACTCTAACATAAGCTACAAAGACAGAAATGGGGAAAATACTTAAGGACTAAATAAAATGATCTTTTATTTTGAGTAAAGTTCTAATTAGAATGCTGGGGTTCTCTTCTGTCTTCTCAAAAAGGACTGTGAAATATATTGTTTCTTAGAATTCTACCTCAGCATTAAAACTTCTAAAATCAATATTGAATTCTGAAACTTTTAAGTTTAGACCCTTCCAAAGAAATTGATTTAGAGTTTCATGATAATGCTTAAGAAATATTTTAAGATTACATACTAGCAATAATTGTCCCGATATTATAACTCACAGCATACTGTAATTGTATTCATTTAATAGGGGCAATTAACAGTTTTTAACATTTTATTTACTATAAGTACTTTTTTAAAAAAATTAACAAGTGTACAATACTCTGTACATGTAAAAAAGATTTTAAAACTAACAGTCTGGAACACTTTTGTTTAACTAAAATTTCAAAATTTGATTTTAATTAAAGTCACTACTAAAAGCAATACCATATATGTATAAAATGTGAGTAACTTTCATAGCTAACTATGAAATAATACACGTAGCCAGGTATGGTGGCACATGCCTGTAATCCTAGCACTTGGGAGGCTGAGGCAGGAGGATTGCTGCAAGTTCGAGGTCAGACTGGGCTACAAAGTAAGTTCAAGGCCATTCTGAAATGCATAGTGGGACCCTGTCTCAAAAAACCAAAAAAGAAATAATACAGGTCAAGTGTTATTTTATATACTTGAATTACAAGAGATTCCTTATATTTACCTTTTGGCATTTGATGCTTTGATTTCTCCTTCAGCTATATTAGGTCTTGCAATTTCCTGAAATGATTAATAATATTTTTATTTTATAACCCTAGCATAACTTAAATTATATTTCTAAATAAAAGAAATACGTGTACAACATAACACACCAAAGACACAGAAAAACTATTTTTAATCTAAAGCATAGAATAAGTCTCATAATTAAAAGTAGGATTTCAAAAATACTTAAACTCTCAAGAATTTCACTGTACCAAGTTTCTGAATCTAAAACAAGAGGCAGTTATCCACTTCTATCAATACCTATTTTCCTTAACTGTCTTTCAAATATAGACCATAATTACAATTACTTGAATAGAAACTAGTAAAATGCAACTTGAATTTGAGTAAGATACATCCACAATATTTTATATAAATATTCTAAGTACAAATACTTAGAAAACGTGACAACCTTTTCACTGTCAAATGCAGAATATGAAAACAGACAAAGGGAAGAAATGTTTCGCTTATTTCAAATGTTTTAAGAAGAAAAACAATACAGTTGCAACCCCACATGCTGGAAGCTAGACTACCAGCTACTGAGCAAAGATTCAAATCTAGGCCTAGTTTTTAACCCCTATGGCAGACTGTGAAACTGAAAAGGGTTTATCATTTGTCTCCTTATCTTCCTAAAATGAGGGCAAAGAAATAAGACTTTTACTCACAAAGACCAAGAATACAGCAAAGCACACTAATTACTGACTGACTTGAGTGAATCTGTAGAGGATGGCAGTGGCTGGGGGCAGCACGGAGGGCTTACCATGAAGCATCAGCAGTAGAGCAAGGTAGGAGAGGCAAGTCCATCCAACGAACCAAAGACATCCTGCATTTCGAGGAACCCAGTACAACATCCATACACAAGGGGCAAAATGAAGGACAAGGACTGCTGGGAAATCTAAATGCGCCTCCTTTACCGCAGAGGTTAAAGTCAGTCAAGTGAACCAGACACACTGCACACTTGGCAACACAGAAGTGTGAAGTGAACTAGACACACCGTGCACTTGGCAACACGCACGTGTGCTGAGGGAAAGCAGGAGGGCTTGAAGTCCACCACATGAAACAGAGAGACATCCAGTCCCTCTTCTACCTGAGTCCCAGCATGCCAGCGCCCGAGGACTCGCTCCCCACCCTACTACCCCAGTTAGAATTTGAAGATCATCAGTCCCAAAGAAAGATTCCTTACAGTGACCTTGACAGCATTCTCTTCACCAAAGAAATCAGCTCAACGTGCGATCTTCCCACATTACAGTGTAGACAGTACCCATATAGATGGAACAGCACACAAATCCAGGAAGCAACATTTACGTTATAATTCCCATCAGTGGGTCTCTAAAGTGTAGTTCACATACACCTAGGGAATCCAAGCCACTTTCAGGAGGCACGTGAGGTTGTAACTCTTGACAAAAAACAGTGGGGGAAAAAATGCTGACACCTTAACGCAAATCGAGGCAATGGCAGCAAATCTGAACTGTCAGTCATCACTACATTCTTCACTACCTCACACAAGCCATAAAAACTGGTTTTGTGACACATCAATCTTTGAACTCACGTCCTCTTCACATTCTGTGTGATGAGGTCATGCACACAACACTGATGCTGCACCTGAAACACCTGGGGCTGTGACTGAGCTGTGAGATGAACATCAACACTTTTCATGGAATATCTCTTATTTTAAAGAGTAACAGCCAAACTGTAAGTAGTTAGATTTGGGTACCTAGTAGACATTTTCTTGAAAATTAAAAAAGTGAACCTGTCATGTCATGACAGTATTTTCTCTGGATAACAAAGCAAAAAATAACATTTTGAGAAAACTCATGTCCAGGCTGGGGATTTAGCTCAGTGACCTAAGCGCCTGCCAGGTAGGCACAAGGTTGTGATTTCGATCCCATGTACAAAAAAAAAAAAAAAAAAAAAAAAAAAAAAAAAAAAAAACAACAACTCACGTCCATCACTGATGAGATTAAGGCTAATACTAATGAATGTGAGTACCTGATATTATATAACATGTCAAAATTTGGAATATCTATATAACCTAGTAAATCAATATATTTCAAATAATTTTGTAACATCATTCATGGATAAAAAAATCTATTCAAAGTATGAAATGGAGCAATAGATTTTGATGTACAAAGTGCTGAAAGTTCAGTGATATAGAGCTGTGTTCCACACTGCAACAAAGAAAACTTCTACTTGTCTAGTTTGGGCCCAGTAGCAAAGGAAAAGACAATTATCAGAAAAGACTATTAATGTACTGGGTGAGGCTAGATATTTTTCAGCTATTTTGCAATCAAAACAATATAATACAACAGATCAAATTCAGAAACATGAAAATTCAGTTACCTTAAAAAGATGTACAAGTATAAAGGAATGCTATTCTTTTCACTGAATTTCTTTTGTTTTAGAAATCATTTTTCAGAGAATTGTTAATGTATAATAGGTTACTAAGTCAATAAGTAATTTTGAAATTTCACACTTAAACTTTTAAGATAGTAAATACAAATTATTTTTGACGGTACAAAAGGATATGTGTAAACAGTGCCGTTCAGAGTTTTGCAGTGCACAACCCACTTGGCTATGCAAGGCGGCCCTGTCCCCAAACACTCAGGGCTTCCAATGAACTTTTTAGTCCCACTCTGTTAACAGTGTAAGAGCACTCATCATCATACACATAAAGACATTCTTTAACAGGAGAAAGATCAAAATAAACAAGAAAGAGGCTTAGATATTTAAGAGACACTGCTAGAACAAGAGAAAAAAACACTTCTATATGTAATATCCCTAAATATGTATGTTATTGCAGCCATTAAACAAAAACAAAACTTATGAAAACAGAACTGGAGAATACAAAGTTTATAAATATGGCAGCGAAAATAAGTAAGCAAGGAAGGAACATACAATGAAAGGAGTAGATGCAAGAAATCCAGTATCAGAAAAATAGAAAAAAAAGAGGGAGGGAAAGAAAGACTGAGGGAAGGGAACAGACTGAGACAGAGAGAGCTAGAAATGGAAGAAAAAATTCATCAAAGAAACAGCCCAAGTAAGCCTCCCTCCGAAGAGCAATCTCCAAAATGCAAATGCTTTCTCTCCTGAGTGAATGTTGCCATCCGGTGTCATGCGAAGGGGAAGGTGGGCTCATAAAACAACCATGGCGTGTCTTCACCCACCTTACTCACTGGATCAGGCACTGTGCAAAACCTGGCTTTCCCCAAAGTCAAAACAATCATGAAAGATAAATGCTTTGAATCAATTCAGAACATGGAGGCAGCCACGACAACTCAACTAAAAGGACTTCCAGAACTGCTTCCGAAAGTGCCAAGAATGATATAGTGGAACATTCTGAGGAAGAATAATGGCAATATGTCTTTTACTGTAATGTTCTTTAAGATTTACATATTCACTGTACTTTTCAATCATACCCTGTATATTCAGTTTTAAAAGACCCAAATTTTTTGATTTTATATTACAAATTAAACTATTTCACATGAAACTGTCAACACTATTTGACTGCCAGTTCGGAGACTATTCTATGTGAATTGGATATATTTATAGCAAACAACTTAATTTAAAAATTCAAAATCTGAAGATCATTTAAAACTTCCCAAAGAATCAACAAATGGAATCTCATCCTACTGAAAAACTTTTATACAGCAAGAGAAACCACCAACAGTGTGAAGAGACTACCCACAATGTAGGAGAAAATGTTTGCCAGCTGTCCCTCAGATAAAGGATTTATATTGAAAACCTATAAAGAACTTAAAAAAAATCTGTGCTCCAAGATTTAAAGACCCAATCCAAAAATGAGCATCTGAGATGAACACACACTTCTCATGAAGAAGTACAAACAGCAAATAAAGACATAAAAAATGTTCAACAGCACTGGCCATTCGAGAGATGCAAATGAAAGTAACACAGATTCCACCTCACCCCAGAAAGAATGGCTAGTATTAAGAAGTCAACCAATAACAAATGCTGGAGGGGCTGTGGGCAAAAAGGAACCCTTCTCCACTGTTTGTGGGAATGCAGGCTGGTGCAACCACTGTGGAAGTCAGTGTGGAAATTCCTCAAAAAGCTAGGATTGGAGATCCGATTTCACCCAGCTATTCCGCTTCTGGGTATCTTCCCAAACGAACTAAAAACATCCTACCACAGCGATATATGTGTATCTATGTTCACAGTTGCCCAGTTCATAATAGCTCCTGAAAGAACTAAAAAACACCCTACCACACCAATACATGCGCACCTATGTTCATAACTGCCCAATTCATAAAAGCTAGATCTTGGAAACAACCTAAATGCCCCTCGACTGAGGAATGGATAAAAAAGATGTGGTATTTCTACATAATGGAATACTACTCAGCCGGGAGGTCTCAGCCCCCACCCAGTAATGCGGAGACTCCAGCAGCACACTCTGGGAGTGTGCCCTCACTAGCTGTGCACAGGATCCAGCTCTACCCCGTCCTGCAACTCAGCGCAACCCACCAGGGGAATGCCTGGCCAGTCTCACAGGACACAGACGTGCCACGTCCTTCTCTAGCCATGTTCTGTTGACAAGGTCCAAACATGGAAGAAGATATATCTTCAAGGAGGATGTCTTCTAAGAAAAGGCCGCAGCATAAAAATTGGCTTTGCGGGAATGGGTTAACATTTCTGGGGAACTATAATGTTGACTTGTGCCCTGATCCAATTTGGAGGATTTCTTCTATTTTCTTTCCGGTGCACCAAATCAGTAAACAAACTATAGAAACTCCCTAAGAACAAAGGGATAATCAATAAAATGTTTTTTCTTACAATTGATGATCTGACATTTGAATAGGACTAACGAGATTAAGATCAGACCAGAAGTTTCAGAGCCCTTAAAGATAATGAAACGATCAGTTGGCTGGGGCTGTCTGGGAGCCTCCCTACAGAGATGCTAATGTATTGCTATAGAGATGAGATGGATAACACATTCTTACAACTGCAGGAACATAATGGGGAGACAAGGGGGTTAATTTAGGGCTAAGTATACTCTTATGTTTTATAGGCTTTTAGATAAGGACACCATTAGAGAGTACTTGTTAATAATACAAACACACTTCTAGGCTTTTAACTAGGTATAAATTTTATGACTATGCTAACTAATCATATAACTATAGAAACCATGTTATTGTAGAGACATCCGTTGCTTTTCTTTTTTTTTTCCTAAACTTCCGACCCTGGCCAAAAAGGGGATATAAAACACCTTGTTTGAGCTTACAATAAACAAAGCAGATTCACACAGTCTCTGAGCTGTTTGTGTGTCTGTTATCCACGCGCCGACGCTCAGCACACCTTCGGGGACTCTGTGGACCTAGCCCGGCTGGACCGCGGCACAGACGTACTGAGCTCAGCCCAGCCCAGGGCTCCAGAGCTGCACATTAGGGACGGGCCAGCATAGGTGCAGGGCCTTGGAGACCTTGGGCTCTGCCCATCAGAGTGCAGGGCGTGCAGGAGCTTCATGGTTCAGTGGAGAGGGTGGCACGGCAGGTCCTAGAGGTTGCGGGTCGCCCAGCCAGGAGCAAGGCCCTGGCACTGTAGACCTGGCACTCGCCGAGCTTGCCTGGCACTCCAAAGGCTCTGAACTCCTTGCAGCCAGACTCAGGGTCCAGCTGGCACCACACCCGGGGGTACGCTCCGCCTAGTTGCCTGGGTCCGAGAGGTCTCGGCCCCCATCCAGAAAGGCAGAGGCTCCACCAGCACACTCCAGCAGGGCGCCCTCACTAGTTGTGCACAGGATCCAGTTCTACCCGGTCCCGCAACTCAACGCAACCCACCAGGGGAAAACCAGTCGACCTTGCAGGACACAGAGCCATACAGGTCCCAAAAGAAAATGACAAAACAAAAGACCAAGACGCAGTCTCAATTCCCCAGCCCACTGAGAACAAACCCAAGGGACATTGAAATGGAAGACACTGGGAGTCACACAACTGAACTTTCTGAAATGATAGCAAATGCAGTAAAGAAACAGCTCAATGAAGCTATAGAGGGACTCAAATCAGAAATAATCTCTCACCTAAGAAATCAAATGACAATCATTATTAAAGAAATGTTTGTATCTAAAGAAGAGCAAGATGAAAAATAGAAGAACTTAAGAAAATGATGGAAACTTTGAATGAACAATATAAGACAAAAACAGAATGCATAAAACAGATTCAAAGGGAAATACAGGAAATGAAAAATTCCATGGAAAGTTTGAAAAATCGCTTGAATGAAGCTTAAAATAGAATCTCAGATCTTGAAGACAGCATGGGAGCTTATGGCCACAAAAGAAAAGATCTCTTAAAAATGGTGAGGAACCAAGAAACAATTCAACAACTGCAAGATGATGCCAAGAGAAATAACATAAGATTAATAAGCATAAATGAAAAAGCAGGGGTCAATACTAATGACCTGTGAAGACTATTCACAGAAGTAATAGCAGAAAACTTTCCAAAAATGGGAAGAGAATCTGAAATACAGGTAACTGAGGCATACAGAACCCCAATTAACCATAACCAAAATAAATCTTCACCCAGACATATACTAATAAGGGTATCAGAAATACAGCACAAGAACAAAATACTAAAAGCTGTCAGAGAAAAGAAACAGATCACCTATGAAGGAAAACCTATCAGAATCACGGCAGACTTCTCAACACAAACCTTTAAGTTAAGAGCTTGGAGTAAAGTACTTCAAATCCTGAAAGAAAACAACTTTCAACCCAGATTGATATACCCTGCAAAACTATTCTTAAAAATAGATGGAGAAATAAGATACTTTCATGACAAAGAACAACTGAAGAAATTTATGGCTACCAAACCAACACTACAAAGAGTACTGGAAGACACTCTAGAAAGAGACGAAGATAGCTACAATCTTAAGAACAACAGCAAAAGGAAACCACTAAACAGGGCAAATAATTAAACAAAAAATGTAGAAAACCAACAACAGAAAGATATCATGACAGGGATGAGCCAGTACATATCAGTTTATCAATCAATGTAAATGGTCTCAACTTACCAATAAAAAGAAACAGACTAGCAGAGTGGGTTAAGAAACAAAACCCAACAATATGCTGTGTACAAGAAACACATTTCACTCAAAAAGAAATTCTCAGACTAAAAATCAAAGGCTGGAAAACAATACCCCATGCAACAGGAACCCAGAAAAAAGCAGGGGTAGCTATTATGTTTGCAGACAATGCAAACTTCAAACTGAGAATGATCAAAAGAGATAAAGAAGGTCACTACATACTTGTTAGGGGAAAACTTCAAGAGGAAGCGATTACAATCATAAATATATATGCACCGAATATGGGAGCACCCAACTATGTAAGACAATTCTTAATAGACATGAAAAACCAAATAAACAATAATACAGTTATAAC
>RJWM01018055.1:0-41799 GCA_004363535.1 Dasyprocta punctata | reverse complement strand
TTTTTTGTAGCACTGGGGATCGAACTCACAACCTCACACCTGTCAACCTCACACTTGCCAGGCAGGCGCTTAAGCCACTGAGCCAAATTCCTGGCCCTAGTTTTTTGAGACAGGGTCGCACTATGTAGTTCAGGCTGGCCTTGCGCTCATATTGTAGCCCAAGCTGGCCTTGAACTCACAACGCTCCGCCTACCTCAGCCTCCCGAGTGCTGGGATTAAAGATGTGCACCACCACACCTGGCTTCCAGAAGTTTTCTTATCTGAAGCCTTACAGTGCTTGTTGAAGTAGAGGGCAGAGAGTGCATAGGGGAAGCTTGCAGGGAGATTCATCATCCAGAGGTGGAGCCTGGGGAATAGGAAGTGAGGGACTGGTAACAGGAAATTCCTTTGGGGGCACCAATGGGCAGTGTTATTGCCAGGAACTTTACTTAATTCTGACCTGGAACTGCTGATCCAGGTCGCCTTGTGACTCATATGCCCATAGAATTCAGGGAGGGAGGCCAGCCCCATGTTACCCTTTGTCCCCTCCCCCAAAAAACCATGTAAAATAGCAACTCAGGATGTGGAAGAGTAGTTCTTGACTCAATGCCATGTGTAGGTTGAGGAGAAACTGCTCCCAGGGTGAGGATGAATCGGAGATCACTGTGGCCAGAGATGGCTTTGTGGGTGAGAATTGGGGTCAGGTTGGCCTGCTACAATGAAAGAGATCTGGATACAGAGAGAAAGGGGGCAGAGCCTGAACAAAGCACAAAAGTAGAGAAGTACACTGTGTGCTTCTGAGCTCAGAAGTTCCCGGCAAACTCAGGAAAAGGGATAGGCAAGAGGACAGGTGAGACAGGAGGCCGTGGTCAAGCCAGGGAAAACCCTCCATGTCAAGCTAAATTGTTGTCATTTCTGGTGGATTCATATATATATTTATAAGTATAATCTCTATATGAATAAATGAACAATAGTGAATCAATGAACAGAGGATGAACAGGAAGGAAGGAGCTGACTCTTGTGCTGTGTGAAGAATTCTGTCCAATCTAGTGATGACAAAAGTCTTTAAAGAGCCCCAGGCAAGTTGCACACACCCCAGTTCCTCGGGACTGGGAAGCTACCTGTAAGCTGCCACCCAGACTCCTGGTGAGGCAGTGGCCAAGCTTAAGACTAAAGCACAGGAGCTTCTGGAGCAATGTCTACAGTGGGAAGAAGACCTCCAGAGACCTCTTTCCTACCAGCCAGGAAATGAGTTCAGCCAAAGCGGGCTAACCTGGTAAGTCAAATAAAATAGGCTATTTCCTGGGGGTAAAGTTTTAGGGATGCTAAGAAGCTCCCTGCCTCCAAACAGCCAACCCTATCCCTTGACTCCATCGGATTCTGTCTGAAATTCCATCGTCTAAGCTTCTTCCCTTTGTGAGAAGCTGTGATCACTCACATTTAAAACTGTTATCAGACCATTATACCCTCCTGCAAAGGCCAGATCTGAAAGCAGGCTGGAGAGGGAAAGAAAGATGTGATTGGAGCACCGGGAGGGATGGGAGGTTGTTAGCGACACATCAAGCGGTGGAGAGAGTAATGAAGAGGAAGCTGGAATGGTGACAAACTTGGCCAAGGACAAGGTTGCTGAGTTCTAGCAACTAATCCTAACACCAGGCAGACCGTCCAGTTATTAGGGAAAATGTTTTGTACACTCAGTCTGATTATGACACCGGTTGAATGATTTAGATGACTGCATTAGGCAGCTAAATCCATACTTGGTGGCCTCTCTAACACATAGGGGAGCTTGGCTAATCTTAACATTAGCAGGTTGCAGCTCCTCCACAACAGCTGCCTGCTGTAGAGAGTGAGTGATGTTGTTCTTGAGATCCCGAGGAGGCCCGGGGACTTGTGGAGGATGGAAGTGCTCATTCTTACTCGAAAATCCCCTGAGAACAGCAGGCTGTTTAAAGGATCAGTGTGTGGGCCATTTTTCTTCTCAGGAACTTGCCTTACAGTCTCATGCTGCATATTTCCTGGTCATAATAGTTTGGAGAAAAATAATGCTAAATGGCTGCATAAACAATTTTAATTGGCCTGGGCTCCCAAAATGTGCTATTTTTGTTCTGCTGCCAAGCTTGCTTTTTTACTAGCTAATTATGCCCAGCATTTAACTTTCGGCAAAAAAACAGGAAATAGGGCATTCATTACTCGAGTGACAACTTTTCAACAAGCCCACATTTCAACATCCATTGTGTAATTTCCTCTCCCCAGCTTACAGTTAGTTGTTCCATCAGGCCTTTGGAAACAAACATCTTTGACAGTGGGGGCTGGTAGGGGCTTTGTTCTGTTCTAAATGCCTGCCTGTCTCCATCACGGGTGGTGCGACAGGCTCCTGTGGGCCACCGGTGCCCGCAGGGTGGGTCTCCTACCTTGTTTGGGCTACTTGCAGAAATTCTCCAGCTAGGATTTCTGCTAATCTCAGGCTGCTGCCAGATTGGGCTCCACCACCAGGAGCTGGGCAGGGCCTGGTGTTTCTTCAGCACCCCAAGACTCTCGGGGAGTTAGGTAACTCTTAGACGGACACCCTCTTGTCTACTGAGGAAGCAGAAAAGACAGTCAACACTGGTTTGCTGGATATGAACTCTTACAAAGTGCTGTAAAGGCCTGCTTTACTGTATGATCAGTTTATTATATTTAGAAATGTATTGCGAAGCATATCATATACGCATAAAAAGTACTCTGATTATTAAGTATATATTTCAGGAGGTTAGCACAAAGTAAACAATGCATGTGACTCTCACATTGGTCAAGAATAGATTATTATCAGCCTGCCAGAAGCCTCCCTCTCATTTCTACCTGTTGCAGTCAGGGGTTACATGGAGAACAATTACATATGGGACACAGAGTTTGGAATATTGTTTTATAATAGTCACCCAAAGTTATACACAAGAAAGTGCTGGAAAATCTATCCACAACACTAAGACCCAGGATATTTAGCCAAGGGCCTGGATCCCACAGCAATGTCTTGCAAGAGTCCAGCTAGAGACCCAAAACACATGACAATGCCTCCCACAGTACCAGCTGGGAATCTAAGAGACCACAATAAGGGCTCACGCCAGTCTATTTACTGTTCTGTGCCGGGACGGCCAAAGGTCAGTGGTGGAACTAGAAAGTCTATGCCAGCAGGGTGAAGGAGCTGTGTAGTGGGTTGAGGGTTCTACGTGGGAGCCGAGAAGTCTCACTCAAAAGAAGAAGCGGGGCTGCCCTAAAGAACACCACAGCCATCCCCAACGGCGACGAGGTCCCGCGCTCCTCCGATGATGGAGAACAGTTGAGCACAGGTCAGGAAGCCCAGTGTGACAAGCTTCTCCAGTACACAGCCTCCTCTCCGGAGCCAGGAAGCGATGCATAATGTGAGGAGCAGGGCTCCCCCGAGGTGAACCACAGCCACTCTCACCGATGAGGTCCTGAGCTCCTCCGATGATAATGGCCGGATCCATATTGGGGAAGCCAGCGTGACAAGCTCCTCCAGGAGAACCAGCGGCTCGAATAGCAACTCTTGAAAGAACCCACAACGCCTCCTTCTTCTCCACGTCTCTATTTATGCTGGCAACTTTCTTCAGGTGGAGCATCTTTACTCAACACCAGCTGAATTAATTCAGCTGGTGCTAAGTTGACCACCAGTTTGTAATCCATAACACTACCCAGTCACTCCTTCCTCTCCCTCCCCAAGGTAACCCCTATCTTGAGTTCTAACATTACAGTTTCATTTTAGGAGTACAAAATTTATAGAAATGGAACTGTATAGACTATGTATATGTATTTTAATGTTAGGCTTCTTTTTTTCTACTTTGTCTTTTTGCTTGTAGCTGTACCTCATACATTGTCATCAGTACAGAATATTCCTCGCATGAGCATAACACCAGTTATCAATTTAATTGTAGAGGACAAATGGATTGTTTGCAGTTTGGGGATGTTCTGAATGATGCTACCAGGAATATTCCCATGAGTATTTTCTAGTGCACATGCACATTCATTTCTGAATATCAACCACAGATGGGCTTCCAGGTCACAACTATAGTTATTGCACATGTTTACTTTATAGTGTTAAGCTTTACTACTTTCAAAGTGGTGTAAATAGCCACTGCTCCATTTCTTTACCAACACTTTCTATTGTTCCTCTTTTTAATTTTAACAGATGTTAATGGTGTGTCAGTGTGGTTTTGATCTGTTTGTCCTTGACTATTAAAGATAAGCATTTTTCATGTTTGTTCATGATTGGATTAAGAGTAAGGTGAAGATTCAAGTTGAAAATAGTTCCAAATAGTTGAAATCGGAAAAATGATACTTTAAGCTGAGCATGGTGGGTGTATGCAGAGGCAGGAGGATTGCTGTGAGCTCATGGCCATCTGGAATACATGGTGAGGCCTTGTCTTGAGAGAGAGAGAGAGAAAGAGAAAGAGAGGAAAAAAAGATACTTTGCCTAGACTTCCACCTTGTGAAATTGTGGTGTTGACTAATAAGGAATCACTGAGCCCTCATGGCAGACTCACAATTGTGCTAGGTAATAAGGAAAAATCAAAAAAGCTAATTGCAGGATTCATTACCAATACTTGGTTTTTTCTTTTGTTTGTTTGTTTGCTTCACTACTGGTGATTGAACCTGAAGCCTTTGTACTGAGCTACATCCTCACCCCATTATTATTATTATTACTATTATTATTATTATTAATTTTAAGACAGGGTCTTGCTAATTTTCTGAGTTGGGGTTGAGTTGTCCCAGCCTTCCAGAGTGCTGAGATTCTAAGTATGTACCACCACACCCAGCCATGACTTTACTTTTTAAAACACCAAATCATCAGCATCTTTCTATGCTATTAAGTATCTTATGGCATCTTTTTTTTTTCTCCCTTTTGTGGTACCAGGAATCAAACCCAGGGTGTTATGCCTGCTAGGCAATTGTTCTACCACGGAGCTACACCCCCAGCCCTACAACTTCATTTTTAATGGTCAAATTGTATTCAACATTATGAAAACATTCTAATTTATTAAGCCAATCTCCTATGCATTCCAGTGTTTTACTATTATCAACAATAATACATTGAAAATCCTTGTAGCTATATCTCTGGGCTCATCTGAGATTATTTGTGAAGGCCTGACCACTTCAAAACAATGGTACTTTGGGAGCAAATTGGAGAACATATACAACATATAATTAATTAGGGAATATAAAGACTGATTCTTTATATTTCTGTTTATGAGTCTACCTTTCACCTCTACCAAAACTGAGGGTGAGCTAAATGGATTGGAAGTGATAATGGTATTAGGGTGGATCCAGGTTCTCCACCTCCTACTTTGGCTTTTTGTTATAAAACTGTTAATAATTACTATGCATGGCACACATTATATGGCAAGCTATGTAACAGATGTCACCACTCAATCTTCATAACCTGCTGATGTCCCAATTTTTTAGATTGAAGAAACTGAGGAAGTGTTAAGAAGCATTGGAAGTGTAAAGAGTCTTATCCAAGGTCACATGATGAGTGGTAGAGGAGGAAATGGACCCAGATTTCTGCCCCTGTAGTCCAAATTCTTAACTGTTATGCCAGTGGTTTTCACCCTGTGCACTTTGGCATTCTGGTGTACTGCAAAACTTCCCTGGTATCCTGCTAAATTTTACAGATCAAATATATTTTACTATGGTGAGGCAGAGTCTATGTGGTGGAATGATTTCAGAAGTGGCTCTAATTCTTCACTTTCCCCCATTTCCATGTTTTTTGCAATTTCCTTTGCAGCTCCTCCCATTGAGAGGCGAAGGTGAGGACTATTCTCCCACTACTCTGAACACAGGCTGACCTTGTAACTTGCCTTGGCCAACAGAAAGCGGGGGACATGACAGTGTCCTAGTTCTGAGCCTAGGCAGAATTTGCTTGCTTTCACTCTATTTCTTCCTCCTTGGAATGAGAATGAGACAGCTGAGCAAAGTCAGGGCAAGGACTGAGTGGATGCCCAGTTCCACAAAGATCAGCTAAGTCTCCTAAGCAAAACGCCAGCTGATTATAGATGCGTGTGTGATTATTCCTAAGCTCAGTGAAACCACTTGACTGACTCATACACCCATGAGCAGAATGTTAATTTTTATATGTCACTGAAGTTTTGTGGTTATTTTGAAGCATGATTGTGGTGCTAGATAACGCATAGTGAAGTGGTTATGTCTAATGCATGGAGTGCTAGCCCACGGGTCACGAAATGCTCCATAGAGTCAGGCACAACTTGGCCTCAGCACAGTAAAATGTCAAACTGACACTTAGGAAAGTGTCTATTTACTGAAGCATGTAAGATCTATGCTCTAGGAGTGTTTGGGGACACAATTTTGTCCAGACAGCAGCCTTTATTCCTGGGTCACTCAGGAATAGTGCAATGCCATCACCTCTCACTGAATAAAATTTAAAGGACTGCAAGACATAAAGTTTCACTTTGATCACAAACTGCATGTCATGTTCTTTGTGTACTAGTTACTCAACTGGCTGAGTTGGATTTCTGTCCTTTGCAACCCAGAGAGTCCAGGTTCCATGGGTGGGAACGTTTGACAGGCTGCAACACCTCCTGGCTCATCAGAAGCTCAAGGTCCTGTGACTGACGTGGGGCTGAGAAAACTCTTGGGGGCAGCCTGGTGGTTCCTTTATTCAGGCTTCTCATCTTACAGAGGCAGCCTCCTGCCAGAGCAGGCCAGGGGAAGACCAAAGAGGCAATATCTGTCTGCAACAAGCCTGCTTTGCCGATACCCCTGGCTCCCAGCTCTGGGAGCTACAGACTGTTAATGGCATCCCACCACTATCTTCAGCTGAACATGCTGGCTACACCTTGCTCCATGCTCTTGTCCCTTTTCTTATTCCTTTATCTTCTTTAAATTCAGCTATATATTGCCATGAAACAAATTACCCCCAACTCAGTGATATAAAACAACTACATTTTTTTTTCCTGTTCACTTTACTTGTTAGGTATTTGGACAGGACAGGGCAGGATTGCTTGTCATTACTTGTCATTACTCTCAGATGTCTAGGGCAGCAACTGGGAAGACTTGAACAGAAGGCACTATAAGCATCCTGGAACTTCTTCAATCCCATGTGCCTGGTGGCTGTCTGGGTTGGGTTCAGCTAGGACTGTTGACAGCGTGTCCACAGCTTAGTGACCTCAGGGTAGTTGGAGTTTTCTGTGGTGGCTCAGTGCTCCAAGAATGGTATCTTAGCAGGATAACGTGAATGCTGCTCAACCTTTTATGACTTGTCCTTGGAACTCACATGTACATTCAGACCTCCTATACTCTATTGGTTCTGGTAGTCATCAGGCGACCCAGATTCAAGGGAAAGGGACATAGACCCTATTTCTTGATAAGACAATTGCCAAAGAACCTGCAATCGTATTTTCAAACTTCCATACTTTAAATTTATTTATCCATTTTTTCCCAGTTGCTAAGATCATTTCCTCTGTCTAAGAATCTTTGCATTGGGAAACAAAAGCAAACAAACAACCTTAGCTAATTTAGGGGCAAAAAAATAATAATAAATAATAATAATAATTGTAAAGATATTTCACAAGGTGGTATTTCACAAAGCACTCCAATGATGTCAATGTGCTCCGTGCCAGTGGTGGCTGAGAGTTGGTGAGGCAAACTCATCCCTGCTGATGTACCACACCCAGGCAGTGATGCCATAGCTCAAAGAAACCCAGAGAAGGTGAGCAATGGGAGGGACCAGAGCACTGTGGTTGTCTGTCTCAGGGCAAGAGACAGAAGGCCACAAGTATGGGACTGGTTGTGCCTCCCTCAGGTAGAGACTGGAAGACAGAATCTAGGAGGGACTGCTTGGAGTTGCACCTGCCATTCCTGAACACTTGAGAACTTATGCTACATCTCTCTTCTTAGATCTGTCTTTATCGCTGTGATCTTCAGGCTGGCCCTGGCTATCCTTAATCTAGCAGACTCTGTCATTCATCAGTCTCTTGGGTGTGCCTGCCACTGTGGGAATGAACAAGACCTTCAGGATCCTGATGAGATGAAAAAACACACTTGATCTGGGACCTATCCACCCTGATTCTGCCAGCTACCCTAAGTGACTTTGGACATATATTTAATCCTTTCTGGGACTCAGTTTCCCCATCAGTCAAATCAAGACCTTGACCTTGGAGGACCACTAAGCTCCCTCAAAAACGTGCAGAAGAGAGATGATTCTGGCATAGCAGGCACTCCTAAAATTTCAGTCCTCAACTTCAAGTTTATTTTCTGTCTTTTGCCTTACCGCTGGCTGGCTTATTCTTGCTGTAATTTATTTAACTGAGCTGTGCTGAGCAGTTTGGAACTGAGTTTGCATGAATCACTGTCCATAAAATCAAGTTAAGTGGATTTCATTCCACACAGCGCACCTGTGTATATACGTGGGGAGAAGACGCTGGATTTTCTTGGCTCTTCCAGACCACTGTTAGAATTGCTTCTCTACTGATATAGCATTCACCCTGTATTTATAGTCCATTGTTATAACAGCTTCCTTCAGAGAACTGAAAGTAAAGTGTGGGAAGCAATTTCTCCTGTAGATCGTTTTATATAGCTGTCCTGTTTCCCTATCTAGCTGAGAAAACGCATTGATTTCCTCTTTTATCAGTGTTGGCAAATATCAGGTTCGACTTCATTCAGTCATTCTACAAAATTTTATTGAGTGTTATGTGAAGTCATGCTGAGCTAGGTGCTGGAATGGGGGTTAAGAGGGAAGGGGTACACTGTTCTACACACTGTGCGAGGTGTTAAGTAGCAGGGGTTAAACAATGCAGGAGTATGTTGCTAGGCAGAAAATGGGCTATTCAGTGTGTTGAGTGAAAGGAGAAGCCATGTGAAGTGTGCTATCTGGGGGATTATGAGGAGTTTGGGAAGGATGGGGAGTGTGTGAGGGTGCTTTCTGTTTGGACCACTGCCCACATGGCCTCCTCTCTCGATCCCCTTGTGATGATCAGCACAAGAATCATTTCAGCTCACCGTTTTGTAGAAGGATATGATGGAGGCGGAGGTTGAGTGGAGATGAGCATTTATGGGCAGAAATGCCCAAAGGGTCTGCTCTGGTGCTTGTGCAAATATATTTGGGAGCCAGTGTGAAGGATTATAAAGGGATTTATTTCATTTTGTAACACTGCCAAAAGCACAGGCAGGCTCTGACTAAAATGGTGGTTCTGGGGACTGGCTATTTGTATCTTTGTTCTTATTTTCTATCTTGATAGAAAATGTACAATCTTTACTCTGCCACAGAGTGAATATTTCATAGTTCTCCTGGCTGAATTCAAGTGTTTTGTTTTGTTTTGTTTTTTAAATTCTTCTCTATTTACTGTCCGTAGGATTCTGAGAGACATACAGTACTGGGGTGCTGGGACAGGGTATGGTGGGCCCTCCCCCTCCACACATGTTATGTTTGTGGTCATATGATCCTTAGAGAGAATCAAGTTGCTTAAATAGACTAAGTTTTGGATGCCTCTGTTTGTTTCCAGGATCCAAGCAGAATTTGATTTGCTTAATGGATTCTGCTGGTTGTGCTGTCTTGGGACAGGCACGCTCACATGTCCCCAGCCTCCATTTGGGAAGCTTGAGTGTCCAGATGGCATTTTAACTTCAGTGGACTCTGCCAAGAGACCCTGGACAGCACAAGTTTCACCCTGGAGGAGCCATGCAGTATTTTAATGAACAGAGCTGTGCAATGGAAATTCAATGTGAGACACATATAACTTAGAAATGTCTAGTGGCCACTTGAAAAAGTAGAAATATGCAGATGAGGTTACTTGGAATGATATTTATTTGACCCAGTGTGTGTAAAATCTTACCATGTCAATACATAATCCACATAGAACATGATTAATGAGCTATTTACATGCTTTTTTTTTCATAGTAAGTCTGGTATGTGTTCTGTGTCATAGCACATATCACTTCAGAATAGCCACATTTGAAGTGCTTAATAGGTACATGTAGCCAATGACTACCATATCAGACAGCATGGGTTTAGAGTTCTCCATCAGTCTTTCCCTAAGATATCTTGGAGTCCTGGATGTTTGTCTTTTAACTTTTTCAGGCAATGAAGAATCCTACACCCTGGTTTGACTAGGAATAAGTCACTATTTAGCTTTATAGCTATGTAATTGTCCCTATTATAGCCAGAGATGGTATCTGTAAATTCCTGGGACTTTGTAGTATGTTACCCATCACTTCCCACTACTGTTTATACCACAGTAGTAGTTGAATTTCTGTCACTGTGACAAAATACCTGATATAAAATCAACTTAAGAGAGGAAAGTTTTATTGTGGCTCACGGTTTCAGAGGTTTTAGTTCATGGTCACCCAGCTCCATTGCTTTTAGGCCTGTGGTGAGGCAGAAACAGTGTAGTGGTGGGAAGCTGCTCTTCTCATGGCAGCCAGGAAGCAGAGAGGGTGAGAGGGCCCAAGAAAAAGAGGTCGAGACCAGATATAATTCCTAGAGTCATGACCCCTGGTCCAGTTCCGTGAATTAGGCCCATCTGGTTTCTATCACCTCCCAACAATGCCATCAAGTATCACCTCCTGAAAACCCCACCTCTACACATGGCTGCATTAGGAATCAAACCCTTAATACTAACTCTTTGGGGGAACACTGCACATTTAAACTATGACAACTACATTTATACCTGGTCCATGTTTCATGTTCTGTACCTTTCTGTACTTTCCTTATCCTTTCAACACTTACCATTCCAGGGCCCTACTTCCCTCTGGGCCCTACTTCTAGGGCTGGGGGATAATGACAATAAAGGCAATGGATGAAAATAAACTGAGCTGTTTTTCCTGGGTATGTATTAGGATATATCAACTTACTTCAAAATTTTAAGTGGCAATGCAACAGGGTGACAGAGCATTAGACCTGGGAAGAACTTAGAGAACACTTCATTTATTTTTATTTGTTTGATTTTTAAATTGAGGAAAATCATACTGCATACAAATGAACCATTTTAAAGGGCTTAGGCCACTCAGAATGTTGTGCAACCAGCACCTCTACTAGTTCTAAAACACTTTCATCAACCCAAAAGAAGGACTGTAACACTAAGTTGTCACTCCCTGCTCTGGTTTTCCCTCAGACCCTGATAGCTACTAATTTGTTTTCTGTCTGTATAGATTTGCCTATTCTGGATATTCCTTATAAGAGGAATTACATAATATGTGACATTTTGTCTTTGCCTTCTTGACTTAGCATAATGTTTCTGAAGATTATCTATATGATAGCATTTGTCAGCATTTCATTCTTTTTTATTGCCTAATAATCTACAGCACCACATTTTATTTATCTATTTATCTGTCAATGAGCAGTTGTGTCATTTCTTCTTTTTAATTTTTTGTTAATAGTGATGTTATGAGCACAATTGTACGAGCTTTCATTTGAGTATCTGTTTTATTCTTTTGGGTATATACCTAGGAGTAGACTTGTTGGGTCACAGGGTCATACATATTTCGAGTTTAACTTTCTGTGTGTGTGCATGGTGCGAGAGATGAAACCCAGGGCCTCGTGCATACTAGGCAAGTGCTCTACCACTGAGTCGCACCCCAAGTAGTGTTTAACTTTTGGGGGAATAGCCAACCTGTTTTCCAGAGTGCCAGCACAACTTTGTGTTTCTACCAGAAATATATTTGACTTTCAACCAGTCTCTCCACATGCCCGTTAACTCAGTATTCTCCGTATTTTATTATGTTTTGTTGTTTAATTTTACAGATACCCTTGTGTGTGAATATGTAACTCGTGTGGGGTTTTAAAGAAATTAACAAGCTTTACTTTTTAGAGCTATTTTAGGTTTACAGCACAATCAAGCATAAAGTACAGAAAGTTCTCATATATACTGTATCCTCTCATATGCACCTTTCCAACTATTAACATCTTGCCCTACAATGGTACATTTTAAAAAATAATCAGTGGACCTACATTGGCCTGATATTATTATCCAAAGTCATAGTTTACGTTAAGGTTGTAAATTGAATATGTTTTGACAAATGTAGCATGGTGTGGGTCTGTTATTATGGTATCATTCTCTGAGTAGTTTCACTGCCCCCCAAGTCCTCTGTGCCCTGCATCATTGTGGTTTTGATTTGCATTTCTCTAATGACTAATGGCATTCAAGCGTCAGTCTGGTGGTTTTTAAACAGTGGCCTGAGAAGTCCCCGAGGGGCCACCCTGGTGAGGAAGAGGGGAATGCCAAGCAGGTGGCAACGCCCTTGCAAGACCCCGCACCCTTATCTACCACCATCACTTTACTCTCACCTGTTGGACACCTGTGACTTCCTGTGAAATAGTACACTTGAGCAAAGGGTTGTGAAACTAACATCAGGTGTGCAGGTGTTTACCTGGTTTTGTGTCATCTGAACCTCTACTTGGCTAGTGTCTCAGCTTCCAAACTAACGGTGGAGCCCACTCCTAGTCCCGTCCTCTCTTAGCTCCTAGTCCCGTCTTCTCTTAGCTCTACCTCCATCGGTAGTGACAACGACAATAATGGTAATGGCCACTTCTTGGACACTTATGCCGTGGCAGGCATGTAATCCTCTCAAAGGGGCCCACAAGGCCCGTGCTGTTATGGTGCATGGGCTTCACTATGGGCTCCAGGACCCATCGCCCACCTTACACCTGCCCTCTCCCAGTACTAACTCTACTCCAACCACAGGACAGCCCCACTGCTCTGTGCAGAGACTGACTCGTTCCCATCTCAGAGCCTTCCCCCAACTCCGCTGTCCTGTTCCCTTCACGGTACACTCTGAATTCGGTAGTTTCTCAGTAATGGGTCACAAGGTTTTCACAAAAGCCGCTCTAGTAGTCACTGACACTTCCTCTTCAAATTGAGGAAGTCAAGTCTTAGCTAAGTAAAATCAACTGTGTAAGGTCACACATTCACATACTCACATGGCTCATTCATTGTTTTCTTTTCTAAGACAGGGTCTCACTATGCAGTGCGGGTTGACTTGAACTCCCTTATGTAGCCCAGGTTGGCCTTGAACTTGCAGTGATCCTCCTGCTTCAATCTTTTGAGTGCAGAGATTACAAGTGTACACCACCACACCCGGCTTTTGTTTACACTTCTTTTGACTACAAATGGCGCTGTGTATAATCTGTGTGTTTGTGCATAAGTTTTGATAAATTTTAACTTTTTATAGTAGATTGATAAAAAGCTGAGCATGGTGCTGCACACCTATAATCCTAGAGTTGGGAGGCTGAGGCAAGAGAACTGCACGTTTGAGGCCAGGATGGGCAACACCCCCAAAATAAATAACTCAATTAATAAATGGGCAAATGAAATGAACAGACACTTCTCAAGAGGAGAAATCAAAATGGTCAATCAGTACATGAGAAAATGTTCAACTCCTTTAGCCATCAGGGAAATGCAAATGAAAACTACATTGACAGTCTGTCTCATCCCAAGCAGAATGACTATCATTCAGAATACAAAAGCAATAAATGCTGGCGAGGACTGGGGGAAAAGGAACATTTATATAATGTTAGTGGGACTGTAAACTGGTAGCCATAATGGAAATCAGTATGGAGGCCCCTCATAAAACAAACAAACAAAAAAACCAGAGTTTGGGCTGGGGATATAGCTCAGTGGCATATGCACCTTTTTGACAAGTGCAAGGTCCCAAGTTCAATTCCCAGTACCAAAACAAAAACAAAAATGAAAACAAACAAATGAACGAACTACAAAAAGTGAAAAAACAAACAAAAAAAGAACTGCTATTTGATCCAGCCACTCCATTCCTCATGGTGTATTCCCAAAAGGACTAAATCAGTGTACATAGAGTTATCTGTGTCCACATATTTATTGTAGCTAGATTCGCAGTAGCTGAGCTATGGAATCAGCCTAAGTGCCATCAACAGATGAATGAAGAAAGAAAATGGGATCTATACACACAATGGAGTATTAATCAGCCATCAAGAACAAAAGGAAAGTGGATGGAACCAAAAATAAGCCAGACTCAAGCTAGACTCATACAAATATTGCATGTTTTTTCTTGTGCATACTCAACACACACACACACACACACACACACACACACACGTATGCATGCATGCACCAGAGAAAGGACATGGAAGTAGAAGGGGGTCTATTAGAGAGGAGGAAGAGAACAGGAAGGGGGTGAAAGAAAGGGGAAAAAGGAGTAACGGGATAAAAATGATCCAAATATAATATATGTACATTCAAATCTATCAAAACAAAACCCATTAATCTGTGTAACTAACATATACTAAAAGATTTTGTTAGAATTAGGGGCAGTGCATACTAAGGAAACTCTCAGTAAGCAGAAGTTTCACGAAGGGAGACAGCTATTGCTTTTGTCACATAGAGGAGGTTAGTGGTAAACAGACCCCTGATGCTGGGGTCAGGGGAGACCCAGACTCTTTCTGCCCTTCTGGTCAACCACTTTAGAATGTGGCTTCCATTTTAATGGTTCAAAATGATGCTGGAAAGCAGGAAAGAGGAAAGAGAGAGGGCAGACATAGAGCACTTTCCGGCTGAGTCAGTTCCCTCCCAGCAGCCTGCCCGTCACCCGCCTGCACTTCTACTTATATCTCGCTGGCTGACATGTGTTGGCTTGGCCTCCGTTAACTGCAAGGGGAAATGAAATTTTTTAGTTTATCTTTTGTCACACCAAGTAAAATTGTTTTATTTTACTCCAGTGAATAAGGGGACAATGAATAGTGGGAGACACCTAGAAATCTACCACAGTCATTTCCTTAAAGCACTTTTAAATAGTAAAAAATTGTAACTATCGAGGAAGAATGAAAATGATCAAAGTATACTATGTTGACATACAAATCATTCAAAATGAAACCAATTAATCTGTAGAGCCAAAAAAAAGTGAAATTGTATTTCTATACAGGAGTAATGAATGTAAAATTTTTTAAAATTTAATTTTAAAATTTTTAAAGTGTTTTTGAGACAGGATCTCATTATGTAGTTCAGGCTGGCCTTGAACTCACTGTGTAGCCTAGGCTGGCCTCAAACTCATGGTTATCCTCCTGCCTCAGCCTCCCAAGTGCTGGGATTACGGCATATGCCACCATGCCCTGGTACAGTGTGAGAGTTTCACTCCATAGTGAGACCCTGTCTCAAAAAAACTAAAAACAAAACAAAAAAAAATTTAAATTTAAATGTAAAAAATCTTTATTCCCACATTCATTACTCATAGAAATACAATTTAAATATAGCATCATTTGCATTTTCTCACAAATAAAGTAGGTATAAACCTAACAAGAATTGGAAATGATGTAAACATCTAAAAGCACAATTGGTTCAATAATTAATTGACTCAAAAGAAGAACATTTTATGACATGATAAGATGCTTATAATACAATGTTAAAATAATAATTACTAGTATCCTAAGGAAACGATTGGAATATTATGTAGGACCCATAAAAAAGAATGGTATAAAAGAATTACGGTTCTATGATTATCTTGGAAAAACAGGTCTTACCATTTAGAGAGATATTTACAGGATATTTAGAGGACAGACATGGGATTTGCTCTGTAGTGGAGGAAGAAGGCAAAGTGGCAGAGCATAGATGAAATGAGAGTGGCCACACGCAGGTGATTATCATTGAAGCTATAAATGGGTAGATGAAGATTTGTGATCTTATTTTCTTACACAATTTAAATCTTACAAAAATTTCCATAATAAAAATATTTTTCTTTTTAAACAATGGATAAGTATGAGTCACTTAACCTCAGTCTCATTTTTCAAATGGGCTCATGATATGTACTTCAAAAGACAGAGTGGATGGTGTGGTAGTGCACGCCTGTAATCCCAGCATTCAGGAAGCTGAGGCATGAGGATTGCTGGGAGTTTGGGGCCAGTGTGTGTTACATAGTGAGACCTTGTCTTAGAAAACCAAAATAATAAATGAATAAATAAATGAATAAATGAAATTATATTTAAAAAAAGAAGACAGTGGGATGAAAATAAAATGGATGAAAATAGTTTGAGATGAATAAAGCTGGCAGAAATGGTTAGTCACTCCCATCAGGATAGAACCAGTATGAAGCCAGATTAGGATTAGAAGTCAGGTTCTCTGACTCCAAGCCTGGAGTATTATTACTGAGGCTACAGAACTGGTAAGTAGCAGGACCTGGTTTCAATCCCAGGCAGTCTGGCTCTAGAACTCCAAAGATGGGAGCCAGTAGCACTGTTTAGAAGGCTGCAGAGCTCCGGGTTTGTGGAACTCAGGAAAAAGGACTCCGTGTTTGCCATAAGGCTGGAGAAGCCCTTGTGGGCATCCTTTGTGGTGATCAGAATTAACAGGCTTCCAATGTTCCGTCGGGTGATGAAGTCACCAGATATGAGGTCAGCCGATGTTATGGTTTGAATGTCCCCAGGAAAACTCATCTTGAAATTCAATCTGCATCATAAAATATTAAGAGAGTGGAAACTTAATCTTACTATATTTGGTGATGGGATCTTTAGAAAGTAATTGGAGTTACATGAAGCCAGAAGGATGGGGTCTTAATTCAATGAGTTTGGTGTTTTATGAAGAGAAGACACCTGAACTAGGATGCTCAGTCCCTCTTGCCATGTGATGCCCTGTGCCACTCTTGCAGAGTACTGACTTTCCCAGTTGTTATGGTTTAGACCTACAATGGCCCCCAAAGCTGCAGGTGTTTGGAGAGCAGTTGGATTACACTGCGTTATTGCTGATTTGCAGTTAGGTGGGGTGTGGTCAGAAGAAGTGAGTCACAGGGGTGTGGCCTGGAAGGGTCCCTCCTCCTCCCTGGCTCCTCCCTTCTCTCTTGGCTTCCTGGTTGCCATGAGGTGAGCAGCTTCCCTCCGCCAGATCTTTCCACTATGCCTTCTTCCTTTGGAGCTGGCCAACTATGGACTGAAAACGTGAACCAAAACCAGCCACTCACACTTTGTGGGTATCAGGTATCGTGTCCCAACGACAAAGAAAGTGACTAAGGCACCAGCTTTCAGAACCCTGAGCCTGGGGCCATGGTATAGTTCAGTGGCACATCACCTGCCAGGCAAGCAGGAGGTCCTGAGTTCGACTCCTGGTACAAAAAAATAAAAGATTCGGGAGTCAAATAAACCTGTTGTAAATTACACAGCCTGTGATATTCAGTTATGGAATAACAAAATATGGACTAAGACGGCTGGCATGCACCAGTCTGATTTTGTGGGTCCTTTCCAACTTTGATAATTTTCATTAGTCCATGCCTATTGAGTACGTTTTTAATATTACCCGAGGTAGAGCAAAGACTGCCTGGTTTGTAAGGATCTAGAAACTGAATAAACTTTCTCAGAGGAAGCTGGGCAGATTCTCAGACAATGATGCTCTCTGGCTTGGGGCAGATAACCAGGCCATGTATTTGATGGCCCTTCCAAGTCTGCACAGGCTCTAGGATCTCATAAATACTCATAAATATTGATATATTGGCCATTCTCAATAGGAAAAAGTAATTAACAACCACCAGAAATAGTGTATAGTAAAAGATTTATTTTTGCCAGCCCAGCTTTGCCATTTCCTCTTCCTGTAACTCTATTCCATGATTTTTTTTCTTTTTCTTTTTTCTTTTTTGAGATAAGGTCTCTTGTAGTCCAGACTGTCCTTGAACTCATGATATAATCCAAGCTGACCTCAAACTCACAGCGATCCTCCTGCCTCTGCCTCCCTAGTGCAGGGATTAAAGGCATGTGTCATCACACCTGGCTACCTTGATATTCTTCGGGGGAACCAGCCCTCTCCCTGCATATGTTCTTTGTGGGACTGCCCTGCAGGGGCCCAACCTGGTCCAAGGACAAGTCATAACTGACACTCAGGGGGGCTGCGAGATGCCTGCTTAAAGTATGAATCCTGAATTAAAAGACAGAAAGACAGAAAAGAGCACAGACACAACCCTAAACAACATCTGTGAGAAAGTGACCCTGATTTCTAATATTTCCAAGACCTAGCTATTTAGCTTTTTCTTCAATTACACGCTTTAGTGTGACATTTACTTTCTGAAGTTATCCAGAGTCCATTTCTGTTGCCTATAACAACAAAACCTACCTTACGCATGGTTCAATATTGAATGTCAAGTGCTTTTTTCTTAGAAGCTTTTAATCCTAAAAGACAGAGCTTCCCTTCCAGCCTGCCCTCCCCCAACCCTAGGACCCACATCCCTCTTTCTTCTTTTCCCTTCCAGATCTTCCTGGGTCCGGGTGGAAAAGGGCTCTTGTCAATGTGCTAAGCTTTACCTTGAGGAATGAGTGAAGACACCCTTTAAATTACCTATAAAACCCTTTGATTCACTCAGCAGAGGTTGCCATGGGCAATTTGCTAAGCTTATTGATTATTTTCTGTTTAAATTAAAGTTTGATGTCCTGGAACAGGCTGCACAGTGCATGGAGTTAATGGAAAAGGTTGAGATCCAGGGGAGAGACACTCACTGGGGAAATGGAGGGTATTCAAGGGGAAAACTGGGAGTCTGTGAAGAGGAGCTCGTCAGTGCCAAGTTGTAGTAAATATGATGGTGATAAAAAAGATAGAGAACGGAATTCTTTTATGGAGAAGGGCGGCTTCCCGGCATTAAAAACCTCAGGGACACAGTGGGAAAAAATGTGTTTATTCCACAAATGTTTATTGAGTGCCTATTATAGGTCAAGCACTGTGCTGGGCACTGGAGAAAGTGGTGAAGAAGGAACTATATTTGACTCTGTGCTCTGAACCAATGGTTCTCGAAGTATGGTCCTTGTGGAAGCCTAATCCCTATTGCATGGTGTGTTTGTCTGCTTTCCATTATCATAATGATATACCTGAGGCAGGCTACTTTATCAAGAAAAGAGGTGTGTGCAGGGCCATGGCACTGGCATCAGCTCAGCTAGGGATGGGGGAAGCCCTCATGGCAGATGGGATCACAAGAAAAGGGCACACAGCAGAGGCAGAGATCCTATCGCCAGACAGGAAGCTCAGAGACAGTGAGTCAGCAGGCAGACTTAGGCTTTTGCAACCACTTGCTCTCAAAAGAACTAAGTCAGGGGTCCCATGAGGACAACTGTGAACCTTTATGAGGGCAGCAACCAGTGACTTCCTGTAGGTCTTCCCCTCTCTACACCGAGACATTGAGAACCAAACTATCAATGCATCAACCTTTGGGGGTTGAGCCATATCCAAACCATAGCACCAGAGAATGCCCCAGTTAGGCAGGCACTCAGGTCCCGTCCCAGATCTTCAGAATCAGAAATTGTGGACATAGATCCCCATCCCCTCCAAATAAATCTGCTGTGGGCTTCAATTTGAGAACCACCAGATCCTTAAGCTCTAAGGGAGAACTTCACTCGGGCTTCGGTGAACGAGGAACTCAATTTGAGTCAGTTATTTTTGCCAACACCTGTTGAGTATTTATCATTGCAAGTATGATGCTAAGCATGACATGGGGGTTGCCTCACTTCATTTTAGGACAACCTTCAAAAAGAACGTGACACGGAGACACCGGGAAGTGAGTGGGTAAGGTAGAATTCACAAGCGAGAGTTTAACCACTCTGCTCTGCTGTCTCCCAGACATCAACCTCCTGCAAGTTCTGTGATTCATTCTACCCTGATCAAAGCTGATCTTCAGATAGGGGCAGAGTCATGGTTTCCCTCAGATGAACTTTATCATGAGGTTGAATGTTCGATGCTTGAGGAGGAAGAGACGTTCAAAGAAGGTCAGGGAGCACGGAATGAAGTAGGAAGGAGGCCGGAGGACCCACTGCCCGAAGGAAGCGGAACTGATAATCCCACCTCCTCATTCACCCTCTTTTTTTGGGAGCTAGAATCCAAAATCACATGGATGGGTCAGGTCTGGGAAAATCTCGTGAGTCCAGTCCAAGGCCTAGAATTCAAACCCTTTAACTGTTCTGCATACAGTATATTTGTTTTCTGTTACTATTGATAACAAAATCAGTATTCGCTTCCTATAAAAAATTACTATAAACTCACTGGCTTGTAAGAACATGAATTTATTCTCTTAGGTTTCTGGAGATCAAAAGTCTAAAACCAAGGTGTTGCTGGGGTTATGTTCCTTCTGGAGGCTTCAGAAAGAATCTGTGTCATTATCCTTTCAGGTTCTAGAGGTTATTCACTTTCCCTGGCTTGTGACCTCTTTCTGTAGCTTTAAACCAGCAGCTTAGCACCTTTTCTTTTGTGGGACTTCTTCTGTCCTTGTATCTCTCCTGCCTTCCTCTTATAAATACCTTGTAATTACATCAGGCCCACCTAGGAAGTCCATGGTATCCTTCCCATCTCGGGATTCTAATACAATCACATCTAGCAAATCTTTTTGTCATGTGAGGTAACATATTCACGGGTTCTGGGGATTGAGATCATAACACTGAGGAATGGCACCAATTATTCCATATACCACCCTCTGTAACCTTAAGAAAGTAACTTTTCTTTCTGAAACCATGCATTTCTCCTAAAGAGGAGATTAGACTACTTCTTGGCCTTACAGGAACACGCATATCATTTCAATCACAAATGTCAATATTATTTCTAGAGTTCGCATCCGACAAATGGGATAAGAGTGGCATTTTTGCTTCATTTAATTAAAAATATGTACTGATGACTTACCCTGTGGCATGTTGCGTTCCTGCTGGGTTGACAAGGACTTGACCCCGTGTTTGCTACAGGGAAGAAAAAACAAAGCTCACCACTCAATAAAAGGTGCAGTACTTGCAGTAGTTGTGTAAGTTAGGTTTTTACAGCCTTAAATATGTGTCAGCAAAGACAGAGATGAGGCCAACTCTCTTGAGGAACCAACCATCTGATGACTCATATCATCAGGCAGTGCTTGGAAGAGAAGCAATAATCACAAGTCCCAAGGTGCTCCAGTGATCACAAACCTCAGAGTCTGTCCACTGAGCTCAGTGAAGGTCATAATGAGCCTCTGCCTCCTGCCGCGGGTGGAGATGGGGCCAGGGCTGTCTATGCCCACCAGAGGCGGTTGTGACTCCCCTTGGAAATGCATTTGTTGGTGATCAGGGGGACAGACAGCAGCAGTCGTGTCCAACAGAAGAGAGACATTAAAGTTGATTAAGTGAGTGGTCCAATTAGTGTCTGGCTTCATGCACCGTGGAGTTAATTAGCCTCTACAAAACAACAACAGCTGCCTTAATGGTAGGGCAGGAGGCCCAGCAGAGAGCAACCATGGGAAGAGAAGTGATAGGGCCAGTGCTTAATAACTTGGCTGCCGTGGGCCCTGCCCCACTAAAAATGTAGAACAAAGCCCAGGGCCAAACTTCCCTCCTGTTTCCAAACCATGCATGGGGTAGAGGTAGGGGAGGGAGAACGTTCCAGTCTCCTGCCCCGAGCAGGGGCCAAACTCATACTTCACGCTTGAGTTTCTTTTCAAGACTCTCAAGCACAGTTTAGTTGGCATTCTCATGAAAGTCACTACCCTACACACTTCATGTTGATCTCTAACTCCATAATTCACACTGTTTCCTAATGGTACTGTTGTTTCCTTATTATAAAGGTGATATATCCTCAACTGGGGAACATTCGGAAAGTATAGAAAAATATACAGAGAAAACAGTTCCTCCATCCTATATCAGATCCTTTCATTAGCTAAACATTCATTGGTCACTTGCAAAATGCAGTACTGTGCACGGCGGTCAGGCAAAGCACATATCAGTTTAGTTTTTTCTTCCTGTAACAAATTGGAAAAACGGAGGATATACCTCAGTGGCGTAAGCACCTGCCTAGCAAGTGCAAGGTTCTGAGTTCAATTCCAACACCAAACAAACAAACAAGCAACAAATTGGACTCACTGTACACGATCTTTAATAATCACTGTTTTTAGCAATGTTACCAGCATTTTTCCCTTTTCATTAAACTAAGCCTTAGTGGTTTCACTAATTATACTACATTGTAGTTGTCCATTTATTTATGCCTCTTGCCTCTTCTAATAAGTCAAGGCTAAATAGCCTTGTAGACAAGGCTATTTTTTAACCACTGTATCCCCAATAGATCAAAGCCTAGATCAGAGCCAACCACATAGTAGGCACTCTTTAAAAATGTGATGGAAAAAAATGTGATGAATTTGGTTGAATGTGGTGGCACATGCCTGTAATCCCAGCATTCAGGAGGCTGAGGCAGGAGGATCCCTGTGGTTTTGAGGCTAGCCTGGCTACCTAAGCGAGTTCAAGGCCAGCCTGAACTATGTAGTGAGACACTGTCTCAAAAAAAAAAGTGATGAATGCATAAGTAAATGAATAAACAAATTTAGATTGTCCTTTCTTGTGGGTCATGGAGGTTGTTTATATTTCTCTACTCTTATAAAAAAATATTGTGGGCTGGGGATGGAGCTCAGTGGTAGAGTGTTTCCCTAGCATGCATGAGTCCCTGGGTTCAAACAAACAAACAAACAAACCCCAAACAACAACAATGATAAAACACACTTCTACCACCACCAAACTCTACCCTCTGCCTCCCCCAAAAAGACTAAAACCAAAAAACTGTTGTATCAGTTATAACTGGGTAAACTGCAAGTGATCAAAAATTTCCCCAAAGCAATGGCTTAAACAAGGCTGAAGGTTTCTCTTTTGCAAAAATTCAGGAAGTCAGACCAGGGCTAGTGTGGTGCTTTGCTACCCACTGGCATGCACTGTAGTTCCAGTGGCTGCTAAAGTACCAACCACATTTCAACCAGCAGCAAGGAAAAGAAGGGAGAAAAGGGGCTCTTCCTTGAAGGTTCCTTCCTAGGAGTTCCAGATGCCATTTTTATTCATTTTCTCTTTAGTTAGAATTCAGTCGCACAACTATATTTAATGTTAAGCATTGGCTAATAGTCAAGGCTACATATGGCAAATAAGGAAAAAGGGAAAGGTTTTTGGGGATCTTTGGGTAGGATGGCTCTTTGACTCCTGGGTTGACCCAGTCTTTCTAACTGATCCCTCCTTAACATGAACCCTAATTTCTCCAGATGGGGGTCTGCAAGACTGTCAGGTCAGCCTGGCTTCTTGGCCTCAGACCTAAGACCAGTGCCCTGGCCGGGTTTTTGTGCCTTTATCTCCTTGCTGTGACCTTCATCTTGCCAGTTGATGTAGTCATTGCCAAAGCTGGACTCAATAAAGATGCCCCATTTCCCTGAGGATGTTTTTCCAATTAGTGCAAAAAGGAAGTTCCAGCTGTGAGGACAGGAACTGGGGTTTCTGAAATGCAATGATTATTAGTAACAATCAATCAAACAGCCTGCTAGGACAATGGAGAAAAAGCCAGCTCTCAAGGATGCTATGTGGGACAAGGATGACAGGCTGCCTGTAACAAGAGGCAGTGTGGCTCAACTGCATTGTGACCAAGCTCCTGAGACAGCAAGGGACTTTGTAACAAGGTTTTACTGCCTGCAGTAAAAATCCTGCCAAAATGCATTCAGGACCGTGCGGGGAGACGCGTATTCATTATTATGCCCCTAGCAGCTATCGCAGGAAACCATCTGGGCTCAGTTGGCCTATAAATTTGCAACTTGCAGTTGGGTGGGCTACAGGGAATCGGCCAAGCAGGAAGGCAAGGTGTGAATCTGGCAGGTTCCACACACAGGACTAGCTCAGAAAGGGACCATTCCTGGCAGTCCTTTTTCTTTTTAATTTTTTTATTGTGAAATATATCACACATTTAAAAAAGTGCATAAAATATAAACGTACACTTTGACAAATGATCATAAAGTGAATACATATGTGCCAATCACCCATATCAAGAAACAGGACATGGCCACCCTTCCAGAAGTCTCCGTGGACCCCTCCCCAAACACAACCTTGTTTCGCCTCAAAGATAATGGTCCTGACTTTAATGAGGACAACCTCCTTCCCTCACTTTCCTGTTTTTTTTTTTTACTGAAGTACTCACCCCAAAATGATCATTTAGTTTGTCTATTTTGGAACTTTATGTTATACAGAATCATCGAGTCCATCCATATACCTTTGGGCCTGGTTTATTTTTGTGCTTAATATTATCTTTTAAATGTCTGTGCATATTGCATCAAGCTTTGGTCTGTTCATTTTTATACTGAATATGATTTTATGTATCTATTTTGCTGCACGTGGACATTTTACTGTTCCTGGACATTTGACAGATTTTCAGTTTCGGTTTGATACAAAGAATACTGCTACAAACGCTCTTGTGCATAAATTCTTCTGCATGTACGTGTGAGTTTCTCTGTAGCTGTGATCCTCAAAACTTCTGAGTGCATGAAAACAGCCAGCATGCTTGCAAAAATGCAGAGTTCTGATCCATCTTCAGTAAGTCTAGCGTGGAGCCCAGAAGTTTTCATTTCTAACAAGCCATTCGGTGATAATGATCTAGGGATTCCTTGGACCATAGGACAGAGCAGGGCTCTGTGAACTGCACCTCACGGGCCCAGCCTGGCCACAATGCCTTTGGATGGTCCATGCACTAAGAATGGTTTTGGGGTGACCAGGGAAAAACCCAAAGAAAAAGAATCTTTCATGACACAGGAACATTTTAGATGAATTGCAAATTTCCGTGTTTATAAGTAAGGTTTTCATGGCACACAGCCATACCAATTCCTCTAGATTTTACCCATGGCTGCCTTAATGCTCATTTGCAACTGAGGCCACAAGGCCTGCAAAACCTGAAGTATTTACCTTTTGATCTTTTATGGAAAATGCTTTCTAATGCTTTATTTATTTATTTGGTGCTGGGGATCGAACTCATGACCTTGCGCTTGCCAGGCAGGCTCTGTGCCACTGAGCAATATCCCATCGAATGCTTTAGAATGTATGGTTAGGCCGGGCGTGGTGGCGCACGCCTTTAATCCCAGCACTCAGGAGGCTGAGGTAGGCAGAGTGTTGTGAGTTCGAGGCCGGCTTGGGCTACAACGCAAGCGCAAGGCCGGCCCGAGCTACATAGTGCGACCCTGCCTCAAAAAACCAGGGCTGCGAGTTTGGCTCAGTGGCTTAAGCACCTGTCTGGCAGGTGCGAGCTTGTGAGTTTGATCCCTGGTGCCGCAAAAAAAAAAAAAAAAAAAAAAGAATGTATGGTTAGGTGTGGGATCATTGTGGCACAGTGTGTACTTATATCACTGTTCATAGATGTCAGTTTTTCAAGGTGACTCTACCAATTTACATTCCCATCAGCAATGGGTGAAAGTTCTATTGCTCCAGCCGGGCATGGTGGCACACACCTGTAATTCTAGTACTCGGGAGGCTTAGGCAGGAGGAACACCACAGGTACAAGGTCAGACTGGGCTACAAAGCCAGAACCTGGCTTAAAAACAAAAGTTCTATTGCTCCAAGTTCTTGGCAACACTGTGTTTTGTCAGATTTCAACAAAATGCCAGGCTATGAGTTGTGCAGTGGCAACCAATGGTAGTTTTAGTTAGCATTTTCCTGACTACTAATGGATTCTTTACCAGTATTGCAGCTACTTTTGGCTCTGGGAGTTTTTTCTATTCTTCTTCTTCTTCCTCTTTTTTTTTTTTTTTTTAAACAAAGAACTTAGAGTTGGACAATGAAGAGTCACTCCTGACTGGTCAACTAGAGCCAATTAGTGCAAACTCTTTGGGAAGCAATTTGCCAATACTCTAACTATTGAACCTTTTCCAAGCACATGTATTTTAACCCAGTAATACTATTTCTGGGAATCCATTTGAATGAAACACACACAAAGTCAGCATTCAAAACAGGGCAAAAGTGTTGGCCTCAACCACTCGGACTCGGTGTCAGATCTATCCCGCATGCTGGAGGTGCAACAAAGGGAAACCCACGCCTGATTTCCAGAGGCTCCAAGCTCTTCAGGGAGACAGCCACGCAAATACAGGATTGAGCCCAGCGTGCCGCGTATTCAGACAGAGCCGCATACAAATACTGTGTGCATGAGGAAGTTCAGTCAAAGGGGAAAATTGAAAACAACTTAAATATCAGGCAAGGCAGGGTTTGGAGAAGTAAACTATGGGACATCCATACAATGGAATATTAGTTGTATAATTATTAACATAAAGATTCTAACCACATGCGTAAGTGATTTTAATGTAATGCTAAGTTAAAAAGCAGGAGGCAATGCTACTGAAAAAAATAATTGCATCTCTGGGAAAAAATAGATTCATTGGAAAAATACTGGAAAAACTATACCATAATTAGGAAAATAGGTGGGTGGTTTTCTTTTTTGCATTTTGTCAAACTTTCAGTTATGCAGTTATATAAACATACTAAAAGAATAAGCAAATTCACTTCCTATTACCAACTGACTTCTTTCTTTTCCCCCAAAGTACCTACCATGTGCCACTCAGTATGCAAAATTCTTTAGTCATGTGATCTCATTTAACCCTCAGAGCACTGAAAGGTGGTTGCTTTGGGTTATGAACTCCTCACGAACAAGAGAAGGAGGAGGAATCTTAGAGGGGAAAACCTGGCTGAAATCACACAGCAGGAAGCAGAGATTCTGACAGGTACTAATCTGTGGTGGTCCTCAACCCCTCCAACTGGAGCTTAAACCCAAGGGTGCTCAACCCCTGAGCTACATCCTCAGCTCTTTTCTTATTTTATTTTGAGACAGAGTTTCGCTGGCCTGGAGTTTGCAATCCTCCTGCCTCAGCCTCTCAGTAGCTGGGATTACAGGCATGCACCATCCACCCTAACTCAGCCTGTGGTTTTAACTACTGCACTATCCAGCTCCTAGTTGCTACTGAACTGCAGAATCTTTCACAGTGAAGCAAGTTCAAGGATGATTACAGTGTGGGTCTGCCCAGAGGAAAATAGGTCATTAGCCTCTAGGCCCCTCCAACCCAGCGACTCTGATTCTCAGCCCCATTTCCCACTAACTAGCTGGGTGCTCTCAGAGAGTGACCCGATCTTGCTGAGTCTTAGCTTACTCTGCTGTCAAATGCAATGAATAGACCCCACCTCATCGCTTGTTGTGTTGATTAATGAGATAATATATATTCCCTGTCCTACAAAAAGGAGACACTTGTGAATTTATTTCCCTTTACCCAAGGACACAGGAAACTTGAAAAAAGCCCCAGCCTTTTCCTGTCACTTGGCCTCTGGTTATTGTCCTGGGTGTAATGGAGTGGAAAACTCTCTACACGGCTCCCTGTGACAGTGAATTTCTAATCTCAGAAAACTTAATGGTTTTTGTCAACCTGATTGTCCAGCGAGAGCGGATTAGGAGAATGACTTCCCTTGTCACTGGAAAGTTGACTTGCTTCACGGTATTTTTCCTGGTGCCGGTGGGAGGCATGATCGATACAACACAGACCTAAATACTTACCTGTGGTTTCGGGGCTGAGGACAAAGGTTGGGCGTTCCATTTAAGTGCCTTCAGCCATTTCTAAGTAGAACCGGGCGTGATGTGCATTAAGTGGTTCAGGCCAGTGACCTGCAGCTCCCAGGTCCGAGGGGCAAACCAGAAATCGAGTTTCCCCCCGAGCGGCAGTGCGGAGGCCTCTAGCTCAGGCTGGATTTGTCGTCTCTGCTCCGGTTTCCCATCTGCTGGAGGAAGACCCATTAGTTACTGTCTGCATTGCCAGGGAAAGATGGCCCTGCTAGTTTCTGTATCAGGACTTCCCAGAAACAATGTATTGCTGCAAAAATGGACAAGGACTACTAATGGGCGCTTGCCTCCCGAATCCCCCTGCGCACCATCAGCCGGAGGCGTGGAGGCCACACGTCGCCCAGGGCTGCTTTTGCTTTGCACCGTACTCTGCAGCAGAAGGGACCCAGAGATAGATCTCTGTGGGGAGTGTCCCCCAGAACTGAGCCACTCTGGGGACTCCTGCTATATCCAGGGAAGCTCTGCAGTCTTGGGCCGCAAAACAAAACCTTGTCTTATTTGAGGCACTTAGAATCATTGTCACTTCTGGGGGGAATTCATTTTGGGCCTTTCAGGCTCTGTCAGGTCCCCAGTATGTTCCCTTCATGGCGACTCATTCTACTGGCAAACAGATAAAATCGACACCGAACAGAATGTAAAAATAAACAAAATCAACACCCACTGGAATGCAACCTCCGCGGAGGCAAAGCTATTCACCTGCTTTGCTCATCACAGATCCTCAGTCCTGAAGCCCTTTCTGATCCAGTAGGTTCTCAGTATGTATTTGTGGGCTACGTAATTAGCAAATCTACATGGTTGCTTGTTTATGACCTGTAACCCTACTTGAGTAGACCTTCCATGAAAGAAGGAATTGTTTCTTATTTACCCTGCATGCTTAGCACACAGACCAGAGCTTGATGCACAGGAGATGCTCAGTAAATACAAAAGGAAGAATAGAGTACTTAAAAAAAATTTTTTTTTTGGTACTGGGGATTGAACTCACAACCTTGTGCATGCCATGCAATTGCTTGTGTTGCTGAGCTAAATCCCTGGCAAAAATTTTTTCATACTAATTTAATCTAAAAAAATTTTAAAGGGATCATAGCACAATACAGTTATTTCAGAAAAAAAGAATAAAGTAAAAGATACACCTTCCACTAATATCACTACTCATATAGTTACCTTAATTATTTTGATGTTTTTCCCTTTAGAGTTTTTACTTGGGCATTGTACACCTAAATTTATTTATTTATTGTCTTTTTAAAACATTTATTGTCTTTTTGAGACAGAGTTTCACTATGCAGTTCAGGCTGGCCTCAAACTTGCAGCAATCCTCCTGCCTCAGCCTCTCAAGTACTGGGATGATAGGCACGCACCACCATGCCCAGCTATACACCTGATTTTAATTGTATTATTTTATGGACACTCATGCACGCACATACACACACATACAGAGACACACACACCAAGGGCTGTCCAGGTGTCAAGTGGTTAAATGGATTTAGGAGCGGAAGGGAGGCCTGCATGTGTAAGGTCTTTCTCATGGCTGTAATGAATTGTTGGCCCCACTATGGGATTTAGTATGTCATGGGAGCAGCTAGTGAAAAGCATTGCTCTCTAAAGGTTTACCCTCAGGGTCAAGGCCAATCTGGCTATGGAAAAAATGTGCAGGTTAGAAATAATCCCTGGGAAAATGCTTTATTTTCATGCTCGGAAATCAGTTATGTACTAAACATAAACCAGTTACATACACCACAGTGGGCTCAGTGGCTCAGAGTTTATTTCTTAGCCTTTTGTATCTGTATCGTTAGGTGGAAATCACCCAGCTTCCATCCATGACACAGTGCCAACAAGTGACTTGTGATTAGAGAATCGAGGAAGCCACTGTATAATTTATAAAAACAAATCAACTCAAAGCCCTGTCCTGCTGTATTCAAAGTGCATTTCACAGGTTTAGAGGGAAACGGGCCTATTCCTTATGACAGGGAGCCCCTCACGGTAGAAAGCCTCAGCTGAGAACAAGAGAATGTCTTGCAAGTTTCTCACTGATCAGTAAGGTAAGCAGGAAGATGAGAGGGCAAATTCCTTATTTATTGGGGGCTACTTCCAGGGTGGGAGAGAGAAGCCGTGGTAATTACAGGGAAAGAGGATCATGTGGATCTTGATTGTCTGTGTTGTTTTTAGGTTTTTTTTTTTCTATTTCTGATCTGGAATAGAAAAAAGGAGTAGAGACTGAGAAAGGGGATGATCTGAGATTAACAGAGCCACCCCTGTCTGGACGATGGGTTAGTGGGCAGGCAGGGCGCCAGGGTTGGTTCTGGTTCTGCCCACCTTCGTGTATACACCGGTCACCCTTGCAGGTACTGTAAAGATGATGACTTCACACCAACTTCACAGACTTGTGAGTAAAACCTTGACTTCAAAAACATATCAGAAAGCTTAGAAGCAAGCTGGGCGTGGTGGCACACTCCTGTAATCCCATCACACAGGTGGCTGAGATAAGAGGATTGCTGGGAGTTCAAGGCCAGCCTGGACTACATAGCAAGACCCTGTTTCAAAAACAAAACAAAAAAGCAAATGTTTTGAAATGAGAAGTGAGGTCCCACTGTTGCGAGAGGACGCCGTGTTACTGAAAAGCCTTCCTAAGGCTTCTCAGCACTCAGCCCATGTGGTGGGAGAGGGGGCTCTAATATGCAGAGAGCTAAGGGCTCCTGCATCCTGAGGCACTCAGAGGTGAAGAGACAGCTGTTTTCCTAGGTGTATCAAGGAATGCTCCTGTTAAAGTCATTGTCACTTTCTTGGGGACTTCATGCCTGACCTTTCAGACTTGGCACTTGGTAATAGTTGAGTTTAGTGGAAAAGTGCATGTGTACCTGCTTTTGCTTCTTTAATTTTCCTTTGTATGATATTTAGGAGTCTGCCAAACTAAGATGGTAAAAGAAGACAACTGGCTGCCTAACAATTCCAAGAAAGGTGCACATCTAAGGCTAAGTTTTATCTCCTGTCCCCTAGTTATTTACAATGGCAACTGCTTGATTTAAAAAACAATAAACAAGTATTGCTTTCAACAAGTTCCATTTATTTTTACCTTTTTGCGTGTACTTATCCACTCAACAAATATGTATTGAGCATCCACCTGAATGTGAGGGAAGGAAATATTCAACTTCCCTAGCAATTATGAGATTGAGCCCTACAGTCTGGAATCTACCAGGCTTCGCAAAGACCTCGAGAGATGAAACTGACAAGAAATTGCAAGCTAAGTATGACATTTAAATTCAGAAAACCATCACTGTCTGGTGTGAGAGGGACAAAGAGTTGCTTCCCAACTCCATGTTTTCCTTCTCTTGCTGGGCACACAGATAGACTACATTTCCCAGACTCCCTTGCACTGAGCTATGGCCACTCATCCAGCCAGTGGATGGAGAGGGAAAATTACAGGTATCGCTCTTGATCTGGCCCATAAAACCTCCCCTACAAGGTCCCTTCATGCTCCTACCTCACCCGGCTCACTGGAGTGGAGAGTCCCTTGTCCCTCCACCAGCCCAAATCCCTGAGTGACTACAGGGAGGGAGCTAGGCCTGCCAACCGCCTGCCAGCTCAGTACCACATGGGAACCAGAAGTCGACTTCAGTTATGTTGAGTCATTGCACATTCGGGGGTCCATCATTTCAGTGCTTTCCCTAACTTAATAGTACTCGTAGCAACTAATTCTTCAAATCGTATGCCTGTATGAACGAAGAAATGAGCAGTGGTAACTGATATTTGATGACAATAAGTGTTTTTGATATCTGCCAAGCCCAAAGGGTTTGAGATGCTCATTATGATTGCCATTGGTGCTTGCCTTCCTTTAGTAAGATCTTGACTACGTTTCGTTCCTCCATGGCAAGATAGATGATAGATAGATAGATAGATATAGATAATTTTTTGAAGTGCAACAATGTCCTTCAAAATGGTGACACTCAGTGGACTCTCTCAATGGCTAAGGGAAATAGTAACACAAAATATAAAGACATAAGACATCAGGGATAACCTGGTTTTCTGTGTCTTTGGTCCATGGTCTGCCAACCCAGCCCTGCAGGCAAAGTACGCACACTGACATTAGGAGTTAGTAGTCTGAGTCTTACCATGGGCCAGTGGCATCATGATTTCATGGTACCCCAGGAGCCTGCTCTGTGTTAATGAACAAATGAGTCTGGAGAGAGGCTGTCTTCAGCTGTTTCAGCCTTGGGTTAGGATGCTTTCTGCTGAAAGTGATAGGAAAACCTCACCAAGCTGATTTAAGCTAATAGGGAATTAACTGATACATTTCTCTGCAAAACCCAGGGGCAGGGATTGGCTCTGGGCACAGGTAGATTTATAGGCTCCGATATTTTCCCTGTGACCTGGTTTTCTTCTGCTGCTCCTCTTCGCTCTGCTCTTTTTCGGCTTTCAGTCTTGACTCCACACGGTGGCACAGCGGTCACAGCCACATCAGCTGTCTGAGGTTCTGAGGTGACTGTTCTTCTCTGAACCATTTCCAGTAGACAGAGAGGACAATGCTTTGATTGGCCTGGTGTGGTCACACTGACTCTGGGGACAGAGAGAGTCCAGCCAGAGCACAGGGACTGAGAGTCTGGAGGAGGAATGGCTTCTCCAAGGACTACCAAGAGCCATCACCAAAAAAAAAAGGAAAGATGGAGATCAAAGAGATAAACCACCCTGGAGAGCAAGAGCTAAGCAAGGTACAGGGTTCAGGTCATAGCCTGCTTCACACTGCCTCACTCCTGTGGCACCCACCAGCCTTCCTGACTCTTCTTATCCTGGGAGGGCAGGGGGAGCCCTCCTTGTCGACAGTGTCGACCCACTTGCCTGGGGCTCTTTGCCCCTTCCCTCATGGTAGTTTCTGGATTTCCCTAACCTGGAGCTGGCCCCATATCCTTCAGGAGATGGTGGGGAGCAATGTTGGGCTCTTTATTTATTTACTATTATCATTTGTTTTGTTTTGTTTTGAGACTGGGTTTCACTATGCAGTTCAGGCTGGTTTTGAACTCAGTATGATCCAGGCTGGGCCCAAACTCACAGTGATCCTCCTGTCTGAGCCTTCTATTTGCTGGGATTACAGGTGCGCACCACCATGCCTAGACTTTGCCTGTGGCTCTTGCTTTTGATTTCCCTCTACAAATACACCTCTGCTTTCTCATTTCTGGTGCCAAATTTCCCCTGCACGGTGCTCTGCCTGTTCTACCAGGTTGGGCTCCTTAGTTATTGTCAGTGGCCTACCTTGCACCTGGGTTTGCTCACACGTCTTTGGATTTCATTTTCAGGTTCTCTCGAAAGGAGTTTCTCTCTGTTCTACACTGCTCTGGTTGCTGCTGTCTCATCTTCTCTACCGCAGGCTCTTTCACTCACACACCCAGCCCTGCTCTGCACTAAGTCATCCCTAGACTTGATGGGTGCTGGAAGCTCAGGGGCTCTGAGGACCGGGATGCAGCAGCCTTCAGGGGATCTAGTCAGGGCCAGTCAAGTGTCCTCCGGGGCTCTCATTAGCTTTGACACTGAGCCCCTTCTCTGAACTCATGGCACACACACACACACACAAACTCATTCTGTTTATAGATTTTAAAATGAAATATTTTTTTATAACGCAAATATACCTGTAGCTAGTCAGGGTAAAGGCCCATAGGAAGTTTATGGACAAAAATATCTGGAGTTTGCCAGAAGCAAGTGGAAGTCCTGTGGCCCCCTCAAAGGTCCATGGGAGGAGTCACGAACTGTCTCACTTCAGTGACATGGGATTGTACACAGACCCCTGTCATCCATCTCAGGGCGACTCAGATTTCTTTGATCATTGGTTTTCCATGAAAAGCATCTTTTAAAAACTTCCAGATCGTAGGATTAAGGAAGAAATTTGTTTCTTATTTGGTAAGTAATGAGGACACCTGTAAAGATAAGGATACTGGTTGATATTCACGGAGCCTGCTCTATGGTGCAGGCACTGTGAGAAGCCCTTTACATATCTGACTGCACCGGATCCTCACAGCCTTGCTGTGAGCTGAATACCCTGGTCCCCACCTTTTACAGGTGACACAAAGGAGGCGAGGAAAAGTAAAATAATGTGTCCACAGTTGCATAACTAGTAAGCAACAGAACTGGGTTCATATGCAACCTGACATGATACGCTATGATTTCAGCCTCTACGTTATATATAATGCTTAGGTTTAGATGCAGAAGTTCAGCTCCCAGAAGGGCTTTAAACAGTTGCAAGGGGGCAGCAGGGTGGAGCTAGTGGTCCTATCACCAGGTGCTGGCAGCAGGTTGTTAGACTAGAGACGGGGCTCACCCAACCTCGAGATTAGACTCAGCCAGCTTCACAAAATGGAGAGGAAGCCAGACCAGCAACACAGGGGCTCAGAGTCAGGGAGCCAAGGTTGGAATAACAAGTGTAGGAGGCCTGAAGGTGGGCAGGGAAGCTTGGCTGGAGAGAGAGGAGCTCTCCCAGTCCTTAAAGGAGGGAGTCTCTCTCTCTCTCTCTCTCTCTTCTTTTTTTTGATACAGGATCTCTCTATGCAGTTCAAACTGGCCTTGAACTCACTTTGTAGCCCAGGTTGGTCTTGAACTTGCAAGGATACTCCTGCCTCAGCCTCCTGAGTGCTGGGATTACAGGTGTTTCCCTCTTTAATGCAAGCGTTGGCTCCCTGTACTTGCTGTAGAGTCTGGACCTCAAAGCATTCAACAGAGACGTTTCCTGGAGACTGGGGGTTGGCACAGATGTGGTCAGCTGAAGCTCAGAAACCACATCAAAGTATTACTCTGGGCTGAGCACCCACAGTGGGCCACACAGAGTCTGGGGCACCCATTGAAGGACTTAAGGCGTGTGCAGAGGTGTGAGAAAACGGGAAACAAGAACGTCAGAAGAGGAAGGAGGACAAGGGCAGGAAAAGATAAAACCAAGGCAACTGCAGAGGAAGGTCAGGGACAGACACTTGGACAATCACTGCTGTTGTCCCTCAGTGCTGACCCCCAGAACTCTGGGGGAGAGACAGGGGATACCAGCTGTGCTTGATAACCTGGGTTTCCCCCAGTTTTCCCAATCTTTTTAATGAGTGCTGAGTGCGAGGTGTTTTCCCACCGAGGCAGGAAGAGCTTTATAGCAAGACATTTAGAGGTGCTTAGGACACTCAAACTACAAGCTTCTTGCAGAAAGAAAAAGAAACAGTAGATGTCATCACAAACCCCACCAGCTCACCCAGCCTTCCTGTGGAAATGGGACCACAGAAGACAGAGAGGTGAGACAAGCACTGGGGAAACGAGACCTCTCCCAGCATAGCCAAAGGTGCCTTTCTTTGTACTCAAGTTACAAGAAACAAGAAAAGCTGCAACATATTGGAGACGAAAAGGAGGAACTAACTAGAAGGGCTCAGGGCTGTGTAGAGGAGCACAGGTTGGGCAGGGCACCCCAGGATCAAGGCCTCCTCTGACCTTGACCTCTCCTTGGGCTTGGGCTGTGGCAGAGCCTTTGTCCACGTGCTCTAGGGGCAGCCGCCCTGAACCTCTGCCCGATTGAACCTCACGTCCTACTTTCTGCTAAAGATAAGCAAGCTTGGGGTCTGGGTCTTGTGACCACTCCCTCATAGGAGAGGCACCCCAGGGTCTGCGGCGATGTCCATTCAGATATCGCTCTGCCTTTTCCACGCTGGGCCACTGTGGAGGCCACCCGTGCCTGAGCCTCTGCTCCCGCAGCAGTGAGTTGAGGAAAACTGTTACCCACCTGGCAGGTGTGGACACGCCCCCCGCACAGCTCGGCCAGCGCATTGCAATGAAAAACATCATTGAATGATGACAAAGAATCATTATCTAAAATGATTGACAGTATTAAAAATAGCTTTACATGATTCGCCGACAAGTGCCTCAGTAAGAGGGTTCGAGAAGGTTTTCCCTGCAGCTGTGAGGGTCTTTCTTACAGACCCTAGAGACACAGAGAGGCCTCAGATGGGTGCCTTCCTGCAGGACACAGTGAGCGGGGGAACAGGCCAGGCCAACCTGAACCAGTGCTAGAGGTGCTGGGACAATGAGTGTGGAGTTTTGGGAGCTCTCAGGTGAAAGTAGTGGCTTTCATTTTGAGACCTGGACTTGCTAAAGTTGCCCAAGCTGGGCTCAAACTTGAGACCCTCCTGCCTCAGCCTCCCAGAAAGCTGGAATTACATGCCTGTCCTACCACGCCCAGCTAGGGGTTTTCCATTTGATCTAATCCCGGAAGAGTGTGCAGGAAATGATTGGATAGGCAGTTATGGGTAGAGAAAGGCTATTTTAGCAAGAGGAAACAGCATGAACAAAAGGTATGGTAATTGAACACAATCCACATAAGTGAATGGTCTATAAAGGCTGGAGAATGAATCCACGGAGAATGGCAGGAGAGGAGAGGAGAAAGTTTAGCCGATGTAGGTTTAGAGGTGACTAACACATCTGGGCGTGATCCTGTAGGACGATGCTGTCCAAGGCAACGTACAACACTAATGGAAATGTCCTGTACCTGCACTTTCCAACACGGTAGCCACTAGCCACAGGTGGCTGTTGGTCACTTAACATGAAGTTGGTAGGGCAGAGGGATGGAATTTTTTTTTTTACCTATATTTAATTTTAATGAATTTAAATGTAAATGTAAATCACCGCATTGTGGCTAATGGTCCCATATTGGATACCGCAGAGGTAGAGTTTATGACAATGGCTTCAAGGCAATGCGGGGGGGCCCTCCAGGCCCTCATCTTGCAGTTCCACCCTCAGCCCATGACATGGGCTCCCCCTGCCCTGCTGTGGCTGAGCAGAGGAGCAATGATTGGGCCGAATCCACCTTGTCTTCTGTCTGCCACACTCTGCACGCTGACGCGCCTTGGTCTGGCCAGAGGAAGGGGCGGCTCTTCTCATTCTTACTAAAGGATCCTAGGGCTAGCAGGCTGCTGCAGCCGGCCCCTGAGGGAAGCTTCATCTGTCCTGTGACCCTAATCCTGCAATTCGCGGAGCTCCCCACCACCCCGCAGATCAGCGGCGGCGTGAGACTCACAGGAGCGCACACTCCGCTGTGAACTGCGCATGCGAGGGATCCAGGTGGTGCGCGCCTTATGAGATGGTAAAGTAATCGTAACCAAGCGCATAATCACAAAAATAAAGTACACAACAAACGTAATGCCTTGAATCATCCAGAAAACACCCCCTGCCCCCTCCCCTCCACGACCTCACGCAATCTGTGGAAAACTTGTCTTCCATAAAACCAGTCCCTGCTACCAGAAAGCTTGGGGACCGCCACTCTACAGGTGGTGTGTGTCAGTGGCCCGGCTACAGGCAGACCCGGGCTTCCTCGGTTGTCTGCTGCTCAGAGCCGCAGGGCCAGGGGAGTGTGCCTGGCGCATGGCCCATACCGGGAGTGCTAGGTACAGGCTCCGTCTCAGCGAGGGTCCCCAACGTGACTGTCAGCATCAGGTTCCGTGGCCTAAACTCTGGAAATGTGACAGGAGGCCCCAGCTTTGGCCACAGGGTGATAGGGTGACCATTCTTCAGCTTTGCCACCCCAGAGCATGTATCACAGTTCAATGTCCACTCAGCAGCCTCCTCTCCATCTTGGTTGTTTTAATACAAAAGCAGGACAGGTAAGTAGTTAGGAAGGGCTTCTTCACAACCTTCCTGCCCCCAACACAAAGAACATAGTCACATTTTCTCATCTTGAACCCAAAACCAGTGGTAGATTCATGAGCCAATACACTGTTCCTGACATACTACTCTCAAACCATAGGCACAGACTGTCAGAGTCGGAAAAGTATTGAATCTCAAAATCTCAGTGTAAAGTGAGCGTGGTGGTCCACACCTCTGATCCCAGCACTCTGGGAAGCTGAAGCAGGAAGATGGCCATCTTGAGCCCAGCCTCGAAAGGGTTAGGGACTCAGTGAGACCCCGTCTTAAAAGCAGGGCTGGGCAGGATGCAGCGCTGGGTGAAAGGCCCTGGCTTCAGTCCCCAGGACTGGAAAAACATGTCTCACTATAAGATGAGGAAACAGCCCCTAGAGAATTTAATGACCTACTCAAGCCACATAGGAGGCAGACAGGCAAGGATCCGAGTTCTCTTGACTCATTCCAGACCAAAGGTTGTGAACTAGTGACCACTGGTTAAAGTCAGTATGCTGATATACTCTTCAAATGTCCACCATGTTGGCCAATGTAATGCAATTATTTGCCAATATTGTACTTAAAAACCAGACGAATTCATTTTGAAATCCAGATTGGTATTATTCCTGGGCCTGTGAATCCACCGGGCAACCAGAAGTCAAAGCGAAGTAGTGCCCGAGCCTACCACTAAGATGGGGTAAGAGCAAGGAATGGGATGCGTGTGTGTGTGTGTGTGTGTGTGTGTGGACTCTTCCAGAAGCTGACCATCCAAAGTAGGCTCATAAGGCATTCTAAGATGCTTTTAACATTTCTGGTTTGTAATTCATTATTGCTCTGTATGAGGACCAGGAGTTCCAGTCTGCAGAAGTTTAGATGAAGTCCAGCTCTTAGGAGCCAGTGCAGTTGAGCCAGTTCATTGTACAGATGAGCACCATGGGTTAACTCCAAACCGCACAAGCCAGCAGGTGAACATAGGCAGGACTCGAGTGGTCCCCATGGCTCCTGCTGTAGGGGGTTCCACACCCCATGTCACATCCTCTCCCACCCCTAGTGTTTTGGGGAGCGAATTCCAGTGACTGTTTCTTATGGACTCACAAGTATCCATACTGAGATACTGAGGTCTGCACCAACTGATGCCCAACCCGGCACACCATAGGCACTCAGTGAATGTGTCAGATGAATGAATGAATACGTGAATCAGTGAGTGGCCTCAAAATTGGGCATTGCTGCCAAGGAAAGTGAAACTGGCTCTTAGGGCCCTATCTTCTAAAGCTGCTGGTGCCATCGTCATTGTTTGTTGCCCAGCAGCTGACCCCAGAGCCTCATGTTGTCCCCAAACATCTCAGTGGAAACCCTTTAGCTCCATTTTCATTCCCTCTGCCGTCACAGTTTGTTTTTTGTGTGAGTCCACTGGGCCCCGGAGTGGTTCTCAGAAACACTCCTGCCCTCCCTCTGCTCTTACCCATTGTCTTTATTTATTTATTTATTTATTTATTTATTTTCTTGCGGCACTGGGGATTGAACTCACAAGCTTGGACCTGTCAGACAGGCACTTAAGTCACTGAGCCAAACTCCCGGCCCTGGTTTTTTGAGGCAGGGTTGCACTATGTAGCTCAGGCTGGCCTTGCACTCACCTTGTAGCCCAAGCCGGCCTCGAACTCACAATGCTCTTCCTACCTTAACCTCCCGAGTGCTGGGATTAAAGGCATGTGCCACCACGCCTGGCTTACCCATTGTCTTTAAATGAGATGAATGTCCCCTTAAACTTTGCTTCCCCTTGGAACTCTCTGGAAATCTCCTCAATCCTGCAATAACTAGGCCCTGGGGAATAGAGGCTGCCTCATGGGTATCCAGACTGGTGCAGATAGGCCTAGAGCCAGCCAAAGCTACCTCTGTCACAAAGATGGGGAGACACTGGAAAGAAAGTGACAAGTGCTTTGTGGCCGTCTGGAAGAAAAGGGTGAGGACCTGGCTTAAATGTTGCTGGGCTCTACTTAATAGGAGGACATCACAGGTCCTTGGTCACAAGACTGAAATGGACTCAATTGTTTTAACAGCCTTTGCCAGTTGGAAGCTTTCTCTCCACGAACATCAACAGGTCAATGGGCTGGAAGTCCGGTAATTTTTAAAAAAATATTTAAAATTAAATCTAGGGGCTGGAGATGTGGTACAATGGTAGAGTTCTTTCCTGCCTTGTGTGTGCAAGGGTTTGATCCCCAGCACACACACACACAAATAAATAAATAAACTAAAATTGAGTGTTGAGCAGGGCACAGTGGTACATGTCTGTAGTCCTAGCTACATGGGTAGCTGAGGCAGGAGGACCACTGGAGCCCAGGGGTTCAAAGCTAGCCTGGGTCACATAGTGAGACTCTGTTTCTAAAAAAGAAAAGAAAAAGAAAAAGGTTACGTGTACACAGGTGCTTTGAGACAGAGGGGAGATGCATTGCAATTTACTATATGCATATGTATATGTGTGTGTGTGTATATATATGTATACATATATTTATTTAAATTCTCACAACAGCCTCAAGAGAGTTTATAAACTCCATTTATAGTTACAAAGTGGAGGTGGAAAAAAGCAGATGAGACTGAATTCACATCCAGGATTTCTACCTACAAAGCTAGTGTCCTCTTCATGCTGCCTCTGCAGAGAGACAGTACTTTTTCTTCCAAGTACCCCAGCTGGGACCACGCCAGCAGGTCTTTGCTGAGATATGAGCACTGAGATCTCACAGAGCCTCACGTTCCCATCATAGCTTGCCAGACTATGTACTGCACACACAGTCAACCTGCAGAACAGAATTCCCACTGAACCTTCCCTGCAGAGAGAAAAATACTCAGAACCCAAAGCAGTACCTGATGGATGCCACCTGATCACCCAGCCCAAGGCTCAACCTAAAACTTCTGCAGGGTCTCACTCGAATGATAACAACCAGCCTTTGGGTTGTTAGAGCAACTACAGTAGTAGATCTTGAGACTTAAAGATCAGTAGGGTAGAAATGAGGAAGGAAGTGGCGCGTTAAATGATTATTTTCCCCTGACTTGCCTTGTTCTTTCTAGATGCAGCCCAAGACCTTACATAGTTTTACTGGGTTCATTTGATAGATCGAATGTCGAAAATTTTGTCGATTTCAAGGCTGTTGAAATCGCTGCAGACTTTGAAGTGTGGGGTGCAATAGAATTCCTTGGGGATTTATGCTTCTATCTGTGCAAGGCAGATTTGACACAGATAACCCCTCTGGATGCCTTTCCAAAGCTGCCGTGTAGGCTGTCCCAAGTCTGGCAAGAAAGTTTGTCATTATAATTCTACACCCTCCGAAAGATCGAGTCGTAAGGCTCACCTCTTCCTTTTGTCCCTTTCTGATTCCATCAAATTGGTCATCACTTTCATTTCTTCTCCTTCGCTCCCTTGCTTTTTCTACTTCAGATTAAACAGCTTGCCTACTTCCTTCTTCCTGGATGTGCTTCCTGGATGGCAAAGCACGGTTCACTTCCTCGCCACCTCCCCTCTTCCAGGCACACAGGGTGCTGCTTAGCCAACAAATCTCCACCTCTGAGAGCCACCCTCGATGACAGGCTCACAAGTGGTAGCAGGAGAACTGGGTTAGTTTGATGTGGTTAGTTAGTCATCCCTGCATCTTCTTACCCTCTGCCCCAAACCACTCCCCTGCTGCCCACCATCACCATGCATTTCTTTGGATTATCTTTCATTGATTTACCACCACCAAAGGCTGAAGCCAGGCTGGGGTGGGGTGTGCCGCGTTTCCTTTCTTGCCTGCTTCACTGGCTGCTGTAGCTAAGCTGGTCCTATGTGGGCTCCTGACAGGGACTAAGAGAAAGAGAAAGCGAGAGTGAGCCGAGCTGGGAAGACTGTTGTTACACAGTTTCCCTTTGGTCCCAGAAATAGAAAGCCAGACTTCCGACCCAAAGAGTCCCGGTGCAAACCACCAGACCACCCTGCCAGATAAGAAAAATGTTAGATTGTGTCATACTTCCTGTGTCAGCTCCCCGTTTCTGAAAATGGCCTTGGCTGTCAGAGAGGCTCCGCAGGACCTGAGGATTTAGAGAGGGTTTAGAGAGGGAAGGTGCAGGGAACAGGCCCGCTGTCTTTTCTGGTCTGTTTTCAACTCTATGAGTAAAGGAGAGAAATGATCCTGCAAAGTCACCTGTGAGCTAGCTTTCTTACTTGCATATGCGAGATGAAGAAATAAACTGGACCTCAACAGACATTGAGGAAGGGGATCTGCTGCTAACAACATGTCCTTGGCCTTTTGAGTTCCTAGGTGTTCATTCACCCGGTGTTTGTGCTGCAGATTCTCAGAGAATAAGGTGCTTCCTAGTGCCGAGCGTGTCAGCACACGCCTGTAGCCCCAGCACTTTGGGAGACTGAGGCAGATGGATCAAAATTTTAAGACTCACCTGGGCAAATTAGTGAAAACTTATCTTAAAATTCAGGAAAAAAAGGGGAGGGGGGACTGGGAATGCAAAAATGTATCTCAGTGCAAAGGTTGAATCTCTAATATCACAAGAAACAAATGGCCAAACCTCCTCACAGGAAAAGAATGGACTAGGGTCCAATTCACCTGGACTGCAACTCCGTGCTCGGCGCTGCCGCTACCGCAGAAATAATTTTGCTTGAGTCTCCGGGAGCAGCCTCAGCAGGCACTTGTGTTGTCAAGTGCCGCAGCAAGAGTGATGGCCGGGGTGTTGACAGGCTCCTAATTGGAAGGTAGGAGTTGCCACGAGAGATCAGCTATAAAAGTTATCTTTGGAGTGGGGTGGGCTGCTCATGCTTGGAGGAGACTTGGGGGAGACTGGAAAAGCTGTCACCCCGGGATGGGGCCCGGCCTGGCAGACAGATGATGTGTGCTCCGGGAAGCAGCTGATA
>RJWM01018054.1:0-41805 GCA_004363535.1 Dasyprocta punctata | reverse complement strand
CGCTGTGACAGTCCTGGGGTGTGAGAGGCAAATGAGAAGCCACCACTGCCTACCTGGGAAACTTCACGGGGAAATAAGCCCCACTTGAAAATCAAAACACAGAACCAGACCTCTGGGAGACCAAATCAGAGTAACAAAGTGGATGCACAGTCTCCAGGCTTTACCCAGAATCCACTGTTGTGTGTGTGCTATGGACCCACTGGTGCATCTTCAGCAATTAGTAACCAAAACACTGCTTCTATTCAGGGTGGCTCAAACCAAAGAAAATAGAACAATTCACACTGAGAAGGCTTAGAGGGTCCACAAATCACGCGGTTCCGTTTCTCTCCTTTGCCCCGTGCTGCCCACTGCTAAAATTCTACAGCCCGCCATTCTGTCATTGCCAGTGGACCTTTTCCCTCAGAAAGCTTTTCAAGCTATAATTCATCTGCCATGAGCAATGGGGGCAGCCTTCCTTGCTTCGGTCTACCTAGAGAGCGATTTCTGCTGGCTTTCTAGTGCCAGGGAAGAAGAACTCTCCCGGAAATCGTCAGAACCCACTTCTTGAATCTCAGTCAAGACGACGGCATGCGTCCTTCCATAACCAGCCCCTATGTCAGCAAAACAGCACGTGCACCTTACGAGGTTGGTTCCAAGGAACTCTGTGTTCCAAGCCGGTATGGCATGGATGGCAGGAAGCTGCATGCCAAGATTTACTCTAGCTGGTTACAAGAAATTTAACAGCTTATCCATTTTCTAAGCTTGTCTATGAAATGCCAATTAAAAGGGAAGACAAACTTGAGTTAGGTAGCTACATTCTATCTAGCAGGAAGGGACATCCGTCATCAAAGAGCACTGCTGAAAAAACCAAAAAGCAGGCACAAAACCCCAACACCTCGGGAGGCCATTTGGTATAAGTAGATTGTCCCATACACCCCAGTGAATTATAGCCCTGTTGCATTAATTAAGATTCCTAACATACCCTTGGGACATCAAGAAAAGGTTACATTTATGCTTGCATTACTCTGTGGAAGAAGGCAGGGACTCATGTAAAACATTGTATAAAGTACCATAAAGGCAGTGGCTAGGAATTTTGAAGTGCTGTTGAAGTAAAAGGGTAATCTAGAGCTAGACAACTTGGAGATTTGCAAAACCCGCCCCAGCTTCTCTGGAGAGTCGTGATTCGCCTGCAGACTGCAGACAGGACACACCCCAAGCACTGCTACTGGTCTCCCTGAAGACGCTTGGCTTTGATGGAAGTTGATTGCACCTCCTCCCTGGCCTGGTTGGCTGATTACCAAGGCCGCATGGAGAGCAGGTGTGTGTATTATGAAGCTACTCTCTCAGAACCAACAGACTGCCAACCCCACCTAGACACATCAAATCGAAATCTCACAGGTGGAACCAGAATTTGGTTTTTATTAAAGTTTTCTTCATAAAAATGTGCCGATCAGTCTGAGCAAACCTCACACTGCCCCGTGAGAGCCCAGAATACTCTGTAAGCGAAGCTCTCTGAAGCGGGGAGCCAGGGCCCCGTGGAACTGTAAGAGCCCTCTCTTCTGTACCATCTCTTGGTCGCTTTGATCCTTTGAGGAAGGTCAAGATGAAATGTCAGAGAAAGGCAGGAGCTCTTGGCAAGCCGAGATTCAGGGAACACACGCAATTCTGCCCTCACCTGCCTAGCGACAGTGCCTGACGTGGCCCGCCCACTGAGTACCTCCCTCCCTGCTCAGCAGCCATTGCCCAGCTGCACGCAGGCCCCGCTGCGCCCCATCTGACCTCAACCTGACCAGCTCCGGTGTGCTGGGAAATCTGGGGTTGCACAGTGAGAGCTGACACATCCGGTCCCTCCCTGGCCAGATCGGACACTATCGCTGTTAATGCCGCTGTGCCAATGTCTGCCTCATGAGGTCCCTCTGCACCCAGCTCCCCAGCCCATCCTGTCCCGCTCTTTGAAGACGTGTTCACCTCCAGCCACTCTCCTGGCAGTTGGCTGAAGCTGAGTGTTACAGAGGCAGGCGAAACGGCGAACGAACAGGGACACAGGACTCCTTGATCACCAGAGTATGACTGTGGGGGACAAAAGGGTGGTCGGCCTGAAGGGGCTATTTCTGCTCTTCACTTTTCTTCAGGCGAGGGAGACAGCCAGGCTGAGCCCTGAGTCACTCCGACCAGGGAGACCCCAAGGCCTGCCCTTCATGCCGAGGCCCCTGAGTCCCGCTGGCCAGCCTTCAGTCCCACGGACCCTCGACCTGCACCTCCCCATGCCTTGTTCCCTTCCACTCCCAGGCCCTGCGTGGTCAGAGGCTACGGCCTTGACTGTCACCCAGTCATGCTCCACTGTGCAGCTGTGTGAGCTCGGGGTGTCCTGCAGTCATTTGGAGCCTCGGCATCCTCATCTGGGGTGGATGGTTCCCATCTCAGCTCATGGCTCCAGTTTTTGCGAGACTCCCCCACACAGCACGCGTGACTGTTCTCGGAAGGATCGCTGTCCACTGGGCTCAGACAGTGCAGCAGGAAAGGCCCTCACCGCCTTGGCATCTCCAGGGCTGGGGTTGGGAGCCGGCCTGGGGCTGGGTGGTGGAGGCTCCCGGTCTAACCCAGGGAGAAGGGCACAGAGGAGGATGGGGGGACAGGTGAGCCAGGATGAGGACACGGAGGTTAACGAGAAGAAAGTCAAGGACAGAAAACCTTCCCTGTCCCTCTCCAATTTCCAGGGACAAACCAGGTCCCCAGATAGAGGTCCCACCACCAACTGATTAGGGAACTTTTAAAAGTCATCCTACCTCCAAATAGAGAAGGAGGTGATTAAAGCTTTTTCAACATGTTCACCCCTTCAACAGGATGGAAAATCTTTGTTTACTAACAACTTGCTAAAGTGCTTGCCTGGCATGGCTAGTGCTGCCCCCCGGGGAGATGCCAAAGCCCCGGGTGGGGGTCCTGGAGGGCGGTTCCTTCCCCGACTGGACTTGGAGGAGGTTTGGTTTCCTGGAGGAAGAAGCACCCTCTCCCCAAGATGGCAAAGGCTGTCGCCCTGTAACACACAGCCCTCCGCGGATGGTGCCAGCTGCATCCGCAGATACTCCCGCCCCGCTCTCACCCCCAGCCTAGACAGTGCTGGGAGAACTGGTATAAGATCTAAAAGAGGACTTCCCACCCGAGAGAGAAGCGCGAGGAACGGGGGTGGGAGGGCGGTGATACACAGACAGCAAAAACCACTCCTACAATGTCACCCTGGCCCTTGGGACACCGAGGCAAGTTGGCAGAGCAGTGTAGCCTGCTGGTCATACACACGCACGTGCGCGCACACACACACACACACGTGCACACCCCTCGGTCCTGCCCCTTCCTTCCTCCCCACTGAGCGTTAGGGCCGGGCCAATGCTTGGTTCTCAGAAGCAGAGGTCAAAGGCTCTCACCATAGCTCCAGGTCCATCTCTGCTTACATGGACCCCAGTGTCCCCTCCTCCTCCAGGGTGTGACCCAGTGGGGCACCACTCTGTGACACAGCGGTTAGCACCACTCTCACTGAACTGCTACGTGACATCTGCTAAGGACTTCACTGAAGCCTTGGTTCTTCCCACTGTGGACACCATGTACAACCCAGTCCCACACACACCTGCTCCACCCTATGCTGCAGTCCGAACTAAGATATAGAAAACGTAATTTTCTCTTTCTTCAGTTTTTTTTTTTTTTTTTTTTGTGGTGCTGGATACTGAACCCAGGATCGTCACACTGAGCTACACCCCCAGCCCTTTTATGTTTTTCAATTCTAAGGCAGAGTCTCACTAAGTTGCCCCAAGATGGGCTTAAATTTGCAATCCTCCCACTTCACTCTCGCAGAGTTAATGTGTAACTTTCAAAATGCTCCCACACAAGTATATTTATTTAACTCATTAATGAAGGATGGGAAAGTTGATTCAACAGGGAATTTAAAAAACCGGGGTTTGGAGCCGGGCGTGGTGGCGCATGCCTTTAATCCCAGCACTCGGGAGGCTGAGGTAGGAGAAATGTTGTGAGTTCAAGGCCCGCTTGGGTTACAACGCGATTGCAAGGCTGGCCTGAGCTACATAGTGCGACTCTGCCTCAAAAAACTAGGGCTGGGAGTTTGGCTCAGTGGTTTACGTGCCTGCCTGGCAGGTGAGAGGTTGTGAGTTCGATCACCGGTGCCACACACACACACACACACACAAACAAAAAACCTGGGTTTGTACAATCAGAAAGGGTATTCAGAAATAGATTTGTTAAGTAGAAACACTATTTAATATCTTTCAAGGTGATAATACAATTTCCTGTGGAGTTATCTTTTCTACTGCACAGAAATTACTTGCATCTCTATTGGTAAGAACAAAAACATCTCTGTTGTATGTTTCTAACCTTGCGAGTTATCAATCTGTATGTTAACATCTAACTTCATAAGGCCGGGTCCCCAGTCAATAATAAATCGATAGTCAAACAAACACAAATCCTTCTGAAGAACTGAGCGAACTCTGAGTGGACCCGTATGACAGTGCGGGACACACAATTGTCTTTTGCCTTTTTCTAAGTGTTAGTTACTTTTTCTTAACACTACAGTCATTACCTGCTTCCTGTACCTGTGAGGTAAGATTAATAAAAGAGTTACACAATCCCAGAAGAATTATGATCCCTTTCACTAAGTGTGACAATGACACAGTTATGTCCAAGGTAGAGAAAAGCTTATCTGTTGAAATCCACATTGATTTGTCTATAGATAAAATTTTATATCTGAAATTTGTTTAAAAATACTCCCAAAGAAACAAAAGTTAGGGGGAGACGAGATGAAACAAGATGAAATTAGATGAAACAATAAGGATAACAACTGAAGCAAAAGCAGGGGTACATGGGAACCCTCGTTTTGTTTGTCCTATATTGGAGAATCTTCACATTGTTTTTGTGCTAACAGTAAAAGCAAGACAACAGGCTGATTACAGTGCTGCTCCCCTAATACCCCAGGTACTTGGAGACTAAGGCAGAGGGTTGAAGTCTGAAGCCAGTCAGGGAAATTTAACATTGCCCCTGCCTCAAAATAAAAATATAAAAAGGGGTGGGGATGTAGCCCAGTGGTAGAGCATTTGCCTTGTGTGTAAAAGGCCCTGGGTTCAAGCCCCAGTACCAGAAGGAAAAAGATGATACCTTATTATAAATTTATTATCTCCTCACACACTTACAGGACGTATGGTGCTCACTGTATAATTCATTGTGTTCGTGGTTTCTGTCTCCCGATTAGAAACTAAACACTATGAGGGGAGGGGAGGGCTTCTTGTTAGTTCTTCTGTTTCCTAAGCATTAGAAGAAGTGTCTGGCACCTGTGGGTGCACAGCAGGTATTTGTTAAAAGATGACTTGGAGCCTGGAGTAGTGGCAGGCCTATAATCCCAGCACGCTGGGAGGCTGAGGCAGGTGGATCACAAATGTGAGCCCAGCCTGGACAATTAGTAACTTAGTGAGACCTGTCTCAAAATTTAAAAAGTCTAGGGACACAGTTTAGTATGGAGACACTGGATTCAATCCCCAGTAACACACACACGAACACATGCAAACGCATGCAAACACACACAAACACACGCAGGACAGAAAGAAGCCCTGCATCTCGTGTGGCTGGGATGCTGGGGAAGCAGGGCTTGCTCAACCCTGACTGGGCGGGGACGGTCGGTGGGATCATGGGGCCAGCAGGCAGGGGAACATGAAGACAAGGTGTGGAGTTGGGCAGAGAAAGCCAGGAAAGGATCGGGTTTTCTTTCTTTTTTCTCTTTGGTGCCAAGGCCTTTTGTGATAAGCACAAGCTCTAGCTACACCCCAGCCCAAGGAGCAAGCTTTGCCAGGAGGCTGCCAACTGACTTTAGGGGAGCACAGAGGTAAGACAGGAAAGAACCACACCTTGGAGAACTTGGCAGACAAGAGAAAAAGCTCCCAACATTGAGGGCCAGCCGGCCTGGGTGTAGGTTTTGGAAAAGGACCAGATTGGGGAGACTGGAGGTGAAGGAGGGGAGGCGTGACCACCCAAACGGCAGGATGCGGCAGGAGTCTCCCTGTGCCCTGGCTCTGGGAGTCAGGCTGGGGGCACAGACCTTCTGCAGGAGCTGGGGGATGGGGCTGCAGCTGCTCAGAGCTGGGTGTCACCAAGGACAGCCACGGGGCAGCACCCTGCCCCCACTGCAGGTGCGCCTTTGATGTGCCCTGGCTGCTGGGCAGAGGGAACCCGAGCTCCCGGACGCGGCCTGCTTCATCAATGCCACCCCATTTTCAACGAGGCGGCATAAGATGCAGAGCCAGTGGGCCCGTGGCGGGCCAACTGCTTTGGACACAGCGGCTGGCAGGAAATCAAGGCTCAGTGTTTCAGCCCGAGATGAAAGGCAGTTTTCACCCAGACCCCTCTCGAATGCACCCAAACTCCCTTTTCCACTCCCTGGGGAGCAGGACTTAGAGACTCCCCTACTTTCTTCTGCATTTCCTCACCTCCCCTAAGGAAGAGCACAGGGCGGGGTGGAGGGTGAGGGCAGGGAACTCTGGCTGAGGAACGGTCCATGCCTTTCTGCAGTTTCAACTACCCACGGGTCCTGTGAACACATCCGGCACAAACACCAAGTGCAGAAGGTATTCCCCCGCCCCACCCGTGCACCTAAGGATTCACTGTTTCCATTGCTATTTCTCAGTGTGTATGAGAGACAGACAGAGAGAGGGAGAGGAGAGAGAGAGACACAGAGACAGAGACAGAGGAGAGAGAGAAGGGGGAGAAAGACAGGGAGGGATGGAGGGAGGGAGGGAGAGAGACAGAGAGAGACAGGGACAGAGAGAGAGAGAGAGAGAGAGAGAGAGAGAGACAGGGACAGAGAGAGAGAAAGAGAATGAGAATATTATTCCATGTTACTTCACAAAAGACCCTGCCTGTATCCCTGCTCTATTTCCAGCTACTGAGACTTGCAAAGGGCCCTTGAAATCCTGAGTGTTTGGGACCCGTGTTCCTTACCCCACAGTGGAAATATAAAATCAAGGAGACCTTTTGGGGAACATGCAGCATCCATGCATTGAAAGAAAGATACAAGGGTGGAGGAATTGGGGTACTATGTGGTTTTAGATGTCTCTAACAATAACTCAACACACTTTTTGAGGCCTCCATGCCAAGCACTGGGTGGGCAAAGGGCACAGAGATAAACCTGGCTCTGTCCCTGCCCTGAGAGATGAAGCCCACTGCAGGGAGACGGTCACACAGCCATGCAGCACAGGTGGTCCCAGGCGTTGAGGGCAAAGGCAAAAAGAGGTGCCTGATTCACCCAGGGAGCCCTAAGAAGGTGCCATGAGAGCCCGAGATTCCCTCTGACAGTGCGCCTGCAGGAACGCAGCAGATCTGAGCTGGCTCGCTCTGAGTGGGTGAGAGGCAGAGAGGGCCCTGGGGTGGTCTGCAACCCAGGGCTCAGGACCAGAACTGCACCCTGTGGTCCCTGGAACACAGCGACAGAAGAGGCCACACGGCACGACAGAGGCCGCAGAGTGCGGAATCTGAACTGGGGGACAAGGGTTTAGAAAAGTCGCCTTCTTTCTGCAGAATTTCTTCACCTGTCAAATGGGTAGAATCATTTGGTATTTTCAGTATTAAATGAGAATGGATGGGAAGCTTTAAAACAGTGCTGGGTGTGGGGTTCAGTGAAGGAGAGGTGCAGATGTCAGGAGAAGTAATCAAGGGTGTGGGAGTTCCTGAACCATGTCCAACTTCTCCATTCAGAATGGCTTCTGCCTTACCCGCATCACCACTTAGCCCACAGCCTACTAGGGACTACACGTACCTGAGACAGGGGAGCTTCAGCCCTGTAGGCAAAGTAGGCGGGGCCAGGAGTGCAGCAAACCATGGGGGTGGGGAACAGCCTGCTTCTCACACCCCTTCCCCCAGGGACTGACTAGAAGTCTGGAGCAGGGCTTCATTCACCCATCTCTCCAGCTTCCAGCAGAGTCTGGGGACACGGGGGTGCTAAATATTTGACAAATAAAATGACACTCACAGGCACTGGATATTAGGTCGTGGGAGGCTGAGTCGGAGAAGCTGACAAGGCAGCTCGAGAGGTCCGGGCTGCGGCGGGAAGGCTCAGGCGGGCACCCGCGGCCGGCTGGTCCCGAGCTCCCCCGGTGCCAGCGCCTGTCTGCAGCTCTCCCTGTCCTGCAGGGGGGCTGATGTCGGAGGCTGCAGTAGTCCTGACACGGAGACACCCCATTTCTTCTCAGCCCAACCTCCTCCACTCTGCATGCTCGCAGGAAGTGTCTAGTGAGCCCCTCTCCGGTCACAGCTGAGCCCCGCCTGTCAGAGGAAGGGGCAGAGAGCCAGTAGGTAGCCTGTGACCTGGGCCAGTTACTTGGTTTTCCCATTCATAAGACGAGAGAGCATCTCTCGGGACAGTCCCCGGGGACTAGGAAGCTTACGTTTAGAGAACAGAATGCCTGACTCGCGAAACTTGGTCACCGGATTCAGCCTCCTTGCCCCATGTGAGCAAGTTCAGCGTAGTCATGGTACGGTTTCAGCACCGAGGACTACAGCATGTCCAGGGCTCATTGCTGGGTCTGGGCTTAGCCAGGTAACCTGCACATCTAGGAGGAGGTGAGATCAAGCATGGAGGGTTGTCAGAGAACAAGGGCAATTCTGAATCCAAGCCGGCTGGGAGGTGGGGCCGCACAGGACAGCAGACCTTTGGTCCTCTGTGAAATGAAGCCTCGGTCCCAGTGGACATGCACCACGCCGTGTGACTCAAGGTCAAAACATTGCTCAGAAAGAGGGCTGGGTCACAGGCTCCTGAGAAGTCCAGGTCAGGGGCAAGCAGTCACCAGAGGGCTCAGATGGCATTAAGGCTGCTGCCTTGGCGAGGCCAGAGGAAAGGAACAGCCTGGGAGCCAGCGGAGGACAGAGACAGAGACGGAGAGAAGAGGGGGAGACAGGAGCTATGACTGACAGAAACAGAGAGGAGAGAGATAGAGACAGAGGTGGGCAGAGACCGAAGAGACCAAGAGCTGGCTGAGATAGCAGCTTCTGCAGTGGAAGGGTAGGATGGTGTCATGGTTTATATCTAGGTGTCCCCCAGGAGCCTCCTGCCCCCAGAGTCAGGCCTTCTGGAAGGTTGTTGGATTATGGGGGCTATGGCTGACTTGCTGTTAGGAGGTGGGTTCTGGTCAGAAGAGAGGGGTCACTGGGGGTGTGGCCTGGAAGGGCACATCTCCTTCCCCAGTTCCTCCCTCCACTCTACTTCCTGTCTGCCATGCCTTGAATAGCGCTCTTCTGCCACGCCCTGCCGCCTTGGAGCCAACCATGGATGGACTGAAATGTGAGCCAAAGTAAACCCCTCCTCCCTTACATTGGAGGTGTCAGGGATTTGTCCCACTGATGAAGAAAGCGACAATGGAAAGTGGCTTCCCATACAAGCTTCCAGCTACCTCTCTGGACACAGAATAACCTAGAATAAGCACAGAATAACGCCATTCCCAGACACCTAGCAGCAACAGAGTTTCTGAACAACACCCTCACAGAAAGACACAGCCTTCCCAAGGTGCTTGACGCCACTAGGGTTCAGCCTCTCTCCATCACCAGCCGTCCCCCCACTTGGGTGTGGTAGGGGCGCAATGCTGGGGAGGGGAGCTCTGGGTGCCAGCCCGCTTCCACCTGTGTGTGGCTGTGGGATGTTCGGGAAGCTCCTTCATCTCTTCTGGGGTCTCTTCCTTCTCTCTACCCCAGGGCCCATCTCTGCTTCGGAGGCCTCTATGAGGAATGAAGTGCACGCATGGCAGCTGTTACTTGGGAATACAGAGCAGGTCTCCAGGATGAGTCCTGGGGCTGGAGGCACACACCATCCCCTAGGGCCTCCTCCGTCTTTTCCTGGGAGCCTCTAGATGCAGCCACAGCTCACTGCCAAAGAAAGCTTACCTCTCAATCCCCGGGAGAAAGCCAGGACCGGGAAAGCCACCCGCATGTCTCCTGATCCCTACTCCAGCCCTGGCCTCCCAAGAAGAGAAACTTCTGAAGTGGAAACACTTCAGATATTCAGCCCAGTGTGACAATCTCTGAGCAATCCTCTCTGCCAGCAGGACAGGGCCATGAAGTATAATTAAAGCCATGGGTAATTAGGAGCGGCAGCCATCTTGCCCAGAGCAGCACCCCTCCTCATACCCACACCCAGAGGACCAGGGCTGAGGAGCCAAGAGGGAACCACCTCACATCCCTCTTGCTCCTCCACCCTCCATCCCAACCCCCAAGAGCTTCCAACAGCCCATGCTAGAGTGGCTTTCAATCAACTGGAGTCCGGTTGAAATGCTTCCCTCTCAGGCTGATTCAGAGGACAGGGAGGCCTTGGGAGGGCTCCTGAGGAGGAGATGGGGGACTAGATCTCAGGACAGCATCCTGCAGCCCGGAGCCAAGGACAGGCAGCAAGGTGGATGAAGGGGGAGTGGGAGCAAAAAAGCACAAAAATGAGACAGAAAGGAGCAGAGCGCAGGACGGCAGCTGGCCCAGGGGACCTGAAAGCCACCAAGGGCTCACTAGGGACCTCACATCCCCATAGCTCAGCATGCCTCCGCCACCCCATCTGCACGATGCGGGGGATAACATCACACCTACCCAGCCTGGCGTGGTGGCGCAGGCCTTCAATCCCAGCACTCAGGAGGCTGAGGTAGGAGGAGCGTTGTGGGTTCGAGGCCAGCTTGGGCTACAACGTGATTGCAAGGATGGCCTGAATTACATAGTGCGACCCTGCCTCGAAAAACTAGGGCTGGGAGTTTGGCTCAGTGGCTTAAGCACCTACCTGGTAGGCACGAGATTGTGAGTTCGATCCCTGGTGCCACAAAACAAAACAAAACCATCACACCTGCCCTCAAGCCTTCATGAACTAAAAGTCACACTGTTTTTTTAATGGCCTGCCACATGGTAAAACAGGAAATCCTCACAACATCCCATCCCTTCTGGAATTGCTCAGAGTCCCAGACTCACTCCTCTACTCCAACGGCCTGGCTGCAGGCCTGGCCCTCGGCCCTCATGCCAGGCCTGGCCCGTGACCCTGCCTCCTCCACACAGGCCTCCCTCTCCTCTGGCACTTCAGACTTCAGCGCACACATTCACTCTGCAGAAGGGCCGGTTTCTTTGGTAACACCTGAGGTCCCAGGCCTTTTTCCACATGACCTCCTTTACAGAAGGGAACAACTATCACTTCATTCCCTCAACATCTCTCTAATGCAAGTACTGTGGCCATGTTACAGATGAGGAAACTGAGCCTCAGAGAGGAGAAATCATTTGTCCAGAGTGACTACCCTGAGAGTAAATGGCCAAGTGAAGATTCAAACCTAGCTCTGAGTGGCTCCCAGCTTTTCTCCCCACACCAGGCCACTTCCACACCAATCTCCTCGGGGCAGCATGAGGCCTTCACACTCAGCACTGGAGGCCGGAAGCACAGACTGCTTAGGTACACGTAGGTGCTTCACCCCATGGAGCCACACAGCACAAATGGAGAGAAGAGGAACAACTTGAGCAGGAGAGGAGCTGGACGCTGCTAAGGGCACTAACGGGGATCAGGATGGAGTCCACAGACCTGGAGACGCCTCGGTCAGGTGCTTCGGCTGTCTCAGGCTCAGCTGCAGTGTTCTCCATCAGGGACTCCACGGCAAGGAAAGAGTGAGGGGCACTCAGGGAACCGGGGCCCGGGCAGAGCCAGTGGAAGGACTGCCAAAGCTCCAGCTGCTCTGAATGCATCCGAGCCACTTGGCCCAAGCGCTCAGCCAGGGGAATAGGGAACATGCAAACGAGCCTCCCAACAGCTGTGCGGGACTATCAGGAGCCTGACGGGAACCTGGCAAGCACAGGGAGGTGGGAGGTTTCCTACAGGCCACGCGGCCCTCACTTCCAGGAAAGAGTCTGAGGTGGTTGTTGCAAACCTGATGGGCGGCCTGAGAGAAATTCCTGCAGAGACTCTCAACAAAGGGTGGTGGGCACTTGGACAGGAAGCTGAGATCACAGGCAGACAGCACGTTTTCAGTGAGGAAGTCCTGTCAGGCAAAGCTGAGCTCCTCCATGGACAGGGTCACCATGCTGGTAGATGAGGGAAATGGGATTTGCCCACAGGGCTGATCTTGAACAAAACATCTGACAAGTTTTTCATGAAATTCTGGTGCATGAGCTAGAGAAAGGAAGCTGGAATGTGGTGGAATTAGCAGGGCACTTAGCTGCTTGTACAACCGTACCCTGAGGGTACTTACCAATGGGTCAAAGCCATTGGAGGGACGTGTCCGGGAGCATGATGAGGGGCTCCAACCCATGCCGCCCCCATTCAACATCGTATCAATTCCTTGGATCAATACACAGGAAGCATTTGAAGCTGGGAGCAACAAGAGATATATTGGATGCCAGAAACAGGATCCAAATATCTCAATCAGCTGGAGGGATGGACTGAACTTGAAAAGAAAATGAATTAGAGGAAAAGATAAAATCCCAAACATGATACCAAAGGCGACAGAGGTGTTACAGGGTGAACTATGTCCCCCTAAAGCTCATATATTGACGTTTTAATCCCCTCTACCTCACAATGTCCCCTTGGATGGAAAGAGAATTGTTGCAGACATAATTGGATGAGGTCATCCTTATTCACAGAGGATGGGCCTCTTACCCAACATCACTGGTGTCTTATGTATAAAAATGGGAAATTTGGAGACACACACATATGCAAGGAGGACGCCAGGTAGTGATGAAGGCAGAAGGTAGGTCATTGCTTTTATAAACCAAGAAACAACAAACACTACCAGCAAATCACCAGAAGCTGAAGAAGAGGCACTGAATAGATGCCTCCATCACATCCCTCAGAAGGAACCAGCCCCATCAACATCTTCATCTTGGACTTCCAGCCTCCAGTCCCGTTGACAACAAATATCTGTTGTCTAGGCCGCCCAGTTTGTGGTGATTTTTTTCTGGCAGCCTGAAGCACAAAGACAAAATTGGGAAGATGGGGCTAAGTAACAGTGTATATGAGAGACCCAGGAGTGTCCGTGTTGTCTACGAGGCCAACAAATCAGCAGCAATTCACAACTTTCCCCAAACAGCCAGGTCAGAATTCAGGCTACCTTAATAGAAGGTGTGGTACGTGGACTGATAGAGGTCCTGCAGGGCTAGATTCGGTCTTGCTGAAGTAAGAGGATTTTGATGTCCTGTGCCCACAGGTAGAGGGACAAACCAAAGGACTAACAGAAGTGGGGAAGAGGTGGGAGGCATAGAAAAGGGACTGGGTTTGCTAACAACAGCCGCACAAAATAGAGGAATAGCACGGCCCATAGGAGAGAAATAGACTTCACAGGAAGCAAGAATTTTCTATTAGGCATTGCTACCTGAAAGATCAAATGGGCTACCTTGTGGGGAGAGGAGCTCTCTGTCTCTAAAGTACTCAAGATTCCACCTGTTCATGGCTCAATAGGGACTTGTACAGGTGACTCAGGTAACTCCAAGAAAGATCCACTCACATTCCTGCCTGCCTGCCACCTGCTGTTCAGCTTCTCAGCTATTACAAGTTTGAAGCCTCCATGAAGATGTCTTGGTCCCAAGACTTTTAATGGCGGCTTCAGCAGACTGAGCTGTGTACTGAGAGCAGGGAATAAAGACTCATGGCCTTAGAAGATCAAACGTAGTGAGACCCACTGGAGGGATGAATTTGCTCAGTCACAGGACAGGAGCACCAGGAAGACAAGGGCTAGGAAAGGAGAGCAGCCCTCATTCTCCATTGTCTAGGGGTGGACAGCCGAAGAGTTAGCAGGAGGCCTGGGAATGTAGCTCAGTGGTAGAGTGCTTGCCTAGCATGTATAAGGCCCTGGGTTCAAACATCAGCACTGCCAAAAAAAGAGCTAACCAGTCCCTCACTGCGGGAGCCTGATGTTGTGAGGAGACAGAGCAGAGGTTATACCCAGGCTTTTTTGAGCGACTCCAAGAGTGCTCACTGGGAGGACGACAAAATTCAGGATAGGCAACTGTGATGCCAGTAAGACGATACTTCCTAGGATGACCAGATTCTAACAGTGAAAATCTACACGAGCCACTGCTACAGATTTAATCTGAAACGACCCCACAGCCCCTGTGTTGAAGGCTTGTTCCCCAGCATGGAACTACTAGGTAACAATGGAACTTTTAAGAGGTAGGGCCCGGTGAGAGGATTGTAGGTCATTAGCGGGGGTGTCCTCAAAGGGGATTACGAGGCTGTGATCTCTCCTTTTTCTCTCTTTTCTCTCCTGCCCATGAGGTGAATGACTTTGTCACAAGTTACCACCTTGATATGCTGCTTTGTCAGAGGCCAAAAGCAATGGGGACTAATAGACATAGTCTAAAACTTCCAAAACTGTGAGCCAAAATAGACCTTTTTTCTTTATAAGATGATTATCTTGGGTATTTGTTATAGTAACAGGAAGCTGACTATATCATATTATCCTCTCTTAAATCCATCCTCCCTGATTTTATAGTTAAGAGAGGAAACACACACACACCACACACACAAACACACACCTCCAAAAGGAGGCTCAGAAAGGGAAATGAATGTATACAAACTCCACAACCAAAAAATAGTCATGCTGGATTTGAATCCAAGTCTACCTCATCCTCAACCCCATATTCATTCCAGGGCTCTACATTCCTTCCCCTATGAAAGGTTGCAAGTTGTGTGTTTCAAAGAAGTGTCACAAGCATCCGGCAATAGAAAGAGCCACCTATTGTGACAGGAAACTGTCTTAAACTTCAGAATGAGATATGGGGCTTTGGAAGCACATGATGCTGGATCCTATCCCAGAGCTGCTGATTTGGTAGGTCTGGGGTGTGACCCAAGAACAGGTGTATTTTTAACATGCTCCGTGTGGTGGCAACGTGGCTGACCAGGAGCCTTGCTTTGAGAACCGCTGCTCCAGCACAGTCAGAGAGGTAGCAAGTCCTCCCACTTTGGGGCCTCATAGAGATAGAGAAGCACCGTTGGTTGGTCATTTGTCTCTGGGGTAGGAGTTCCCCAAAGCCGGGCAGCAGGACTGCCAGCCAGTGCTGGAATAGAAATCTATTTCACTACAACTCATCTGGAAGCTTCTGGTACTTTCCATACTAATGGGCTTCTGGCTCTCCTGAGCTATGTTCTCTCCTGCAGGAAGCCCTGCTTCTGCTGCAGTCAACTACCATGACTGTGCCCCAAGCATTTTCCCCTCTAAAAAACGAGCTCCTTTACCAGACCCTCTGAAGTTGGGTTTTTCAACTGCCTCTGATGCCAGGTGCCTACCGCTAAACACATCTGAGTTGGTCATAGGCCCCTTTACAATCCAGGTCCAGAAACAAGCACGGAATGACAGTAAGGAACCTAATCTGGGCCCTGCATATCTTAATGCCCCTTAAGATGATATTGTTTTGAACAACCCCATTACCTTGTCATCAGCTCATATGGAGCCCATGCACAATTAAACCCCTCAGATCTATTTCTCAGGCTCTCAGCCAAATCAGGTCTGCCCCCACTGCCAACCCCCTCAAGAACTTGAGTAATTAATTTCTGCAATCTAAATGCGACTTTCCATCTGCCCCTGTTACATTTCATCTTGTTAGCTTAAACCCAGCATTCCAGTCTGCTGAGATCATTTTCAGATCTTTCTTCTGTCTTTCATAGAAGCTGCCCATCATGGCCTTGTCATCAACACATTTGATAAGCTTACTTACTCCAGTTTCTTCAAAGTTTTGGATAAAAATGTGGAGCTTCATTCTTCAGAAGCTCACCTGCCATACTCCATCTTCCCATTTGGAATACACAAACATAAGACCATTCGTGCTGAAGTCAGACTTCCTATGGTCTGCGGAAGGTCTCTGGGCATGTCATCTCTTTCCGTGGCCATTACAAATGCCAGGTGAGTGTGTTCTCTTTCATCTGAGCATTCTGTCACATCGCCACCTCGTTCTTGGTCATGGTCAGAATTGAATCAGCAGGACAGTTTTGCTTGCCATTTCTTGACCTTCTCAGCAATGATAATGTTATGGAGACAGGAATGTAAGAATATATTCAAGATTATACCAAGCAATATCTGACTTCTGATGGAAACCAGACAGCCTATCCCCCATCATTACTATAGCATGCCTCCCTGACAGCTTTATAATCTGTCCTGGGAAAGCAGCATTTAAATTCTTCTGACTCGCTAGGGAAGCAGTAATAGGAATATGTCCTAACTGGGACCCGCTCAGCTACAAGGCATGTTGGGATCTTGACAGCTGGTCAATGAGTAGGCAAGAAATATTTTCTATCATAGGGTATTTGGAAAAGGGGGACAAGGACATAATCAAGGGAAAAAATGAAAGAAAGACATTGAAGAACAGCACCCCCAATTTTCTGCCATCTGTATGTGAGAAGCACCCCTTTTCTGCTAGAAAAAGGAACAATATATATCCATGGGATGCTGACAGAACATTTGCGAGCAACCTATGAACACCACAACCCAAGAGTTAGCCAAGAGGATGGAGAAATACACACGCAGTGATGCATCTGGGCTCTGTGCTTAAATCCTGCTTCTGCTGTGTGTAGCTGTCTGACCTTCAGCTAATTGTTTTCTCTCTCAAGGTTTCAGTTGTCTCATGGGGAAAGTGGAGGCAAGAATAATGTATGTATGTAAGGCACAGGAACATGGAAAAAGATAATGCACACAAAAAGTTCAACATCCTGGTGTATACTAACGGCTCAGTAAATAAGAGTTGTTGTCATCGAACAATAGCTTCAAGGCACTGGGTACTGAGAGTTCAAGCACTAGACCATGGCAAGGGCTGAGAAGGTGAAAGAAAGAACCGAGAGTGCTGAAATCAAGGACAGCACAGACTGAGTGTTCACTGGAAGGGGAACACAGAATCGTGTGGGAGTAACCCAGAGGGAGCCGAGGAACAAGATTAGGTCAAGGGAGTCTGACCTTAAATCAAAGCAAAATAGTCAACCAAAAGCCTAAAAGTTCAGTAAGAATAGTTTGCTTTTTGAGCTCTGCATCCAAAAACTTATTAATGCTGTAGGAATTCAGTCAGAAATTATCTTAATGTTCCATGTTAAATATTCTACTTCAAGGAATCTGTTCTGAGAAAATAATCATCAATAGGCCCAAAGATTCATGTACAAGGATGCTCACTGCATTATTTATAATAGTGAAAAATGGCTTACGATCTAAATGTCTAACCATGGAGGGTTTGTGAAATAAATCATGGTACGCACATATGATGGAATACAGTTATCATTATAAAGTCCACTTTGGAGGAACACTTCAGACAGTGGAAATTATCACAATATGTTGTTAAATGGAAAGAGCTGCTTATAAAATAGCCTAGATAATATGATCACAATTTAATTGCATACATATCTAGAAATATGCTAAAGTATTGAATGCATATGCATTATTTTTACAAACGCTTTCTCTAAAAATGACCCAAAAAAGTACACTAACAAGGAGCTCCCAAATCAGTGTATAATAAAAAGTCACTAAATTCAGAACCCAAGTACACAAACAGTAGCTATCGTCTCAATGGCAGGAGCTGCCACTGGGACCAAAGAAAAAGGACCTGGCTGTTTGAAGGACTGAGGGGTCAGAGGTTCCGCAGGCCATTGGTGGGGGGCTGGAGCCTAGGAAAGATTTAGGTCAGTGGCTCTCAACCAGGGCTGCATAGCAGAAAACCCAAAACCGCCAGTGCCCAGGCTCCACCCTCGGGAATTCTGATTTAACTGTGTCTTAGGATGGGGATTTTGTGACGATTTCTAAAAACACTCCAAGTAACTCTTATGATAACCAGAGAATCTGCTGATGAGCTGCCCCAAGCCACTGTTGCCCACATACAGAGCTCTATTAGAAGCTGCCTGGCCTGCACACAGTCAGGCTTCTCTCCACCCCACATCCAGCACACACAGATTCACTCTGGAAGCTGGAGAGATGGTGACAGCAAGCAGGTACGCTGACGCCCACTGAGTGTGCAGGAAAACAGTGGACATTAACAGAGGTGTTCCTTAGATCCATCCTGTGTGGACGCTTCCGCCACAAGGATACTGCTCTACACTTTTAGATTCTTAATCTGACCCAGGGTACCAGCTACTCCATAAACTGAAGATATAGACTCTATGAAAAGGGAGAAGGAAAGAAAACCAGGAACCTGGGAAACCTACAGGGACTTGACCCTGCATAAGCAGGTGGTAGTGGTATTTTCCTCTTCTGTTCTGCTTTTAGGCAGGAAAAGCACACAGCAATGTGTGTACCTTAAAAGTAGTCTGCTTTGGGTAGAGGCGGCGTCTTGGAGGGCTCGCAGTCTCCCCCAGGAGCCTTGAGGGAAGAGAAGCGGAGGCAACAGGCTGCTAGAAACAAAAGTTGGTATTAAATGATAAGATCTCACACTTCTCACTCCAGGTATAGAATTACTCAAGGCACCAAAAGAAGGGAAAGAAGAGGCCTGGGCTGGGTGTTGGGTGCTTTACACAGTAGACCCATCCATCCCCGAATAATTAAGGGGCAACTGCAGCTCTTTTGTACTCCATACAGCAGGGATCCCTAGGCGCCTTCAGGACAGTGACCGTGGCAATCGGAAGGGAGCTTTGGCTCAGGTAGACCAGCAGGGGTGGTAAGAGGGGATGGATCTCAATTGCTTTGCCACAGCCATTTCCTTGTAGTTGCCTGCTTGGCGCCGGCCTCATGTCAGCGCGGGTGGAGGAATAGTGTGCAGGTAATCCAGTGACCAAATCATAATGCCCATTCTGAAATGCACTGCACCTACGTATACATGCAGTCACACACGCACGCACGCACACACACACACACACACATACCCTTCAACAGCCAGTACACTTACCTTCCAATGAGGCTAAAAGGAGAATGCACTCTCTGAACGTGAGGGGGGTGGGCAGGGTCAGGGGATGGCAACTGGCCAAGGACAAAACATTCCCCGCAAACAACCCACACCAAAAGTAAAAGAACCATTCCTTGAAAATCAAGAAGGAAGTATAATCTCCAATGTCTACTGTGTTTTTATAGGCGGGAAATCTGATGGGTTAGCAGAAGCACTCAAGAGGGGAAGCCACCCTCACTGCTAAGCCAGGCTCCGCCCTCGGCACTTGAAACCTATCTCTTCTGATTGGATTCTCAAGGGACGGGCAGAGCAGATGGTTGCCACTCATCCTCCAAGAACCAAGAACCAACCTTTGCCATCACAGAGGATACCAGCTGGAGATGTCCCTGGTTCAAATGCAAAGATATTCTGATAATATTGACAAGGCTTCGAATTCAAATGAGTCGCATGTGCTATCCAATTAAGTCACCCTTATTAAAGGCAGATCAATGGAGGCAGTGTTGTGGCAGGACTCAGCACATGCAGAGCTGCCTTTGAAGCTTTCAAGTGCTCCAAGTGGAATCCCTGGCTTCCCATTTCAAGTCAGAGTGGAGGAGACATGGACCAACTGTTGGGACGTATGCTTAATGTCAAACCCTCCCAAGCCGTCTCTCGCCAAGGGTCCGTCCTTCTAACTTCCCCCATGGTATCCATTAGCAAACTGTGAAGAAAATCACCTTCTTTTGTTTTTCCACTCACTCTTAAGCCACCAAATCTATACTTTCTTATTGGTTAGCTCCTTAGTCATACTAGGATCTAAACACACATCCTGCAAAGCTTGGTTGGTATTTCTCATGCTCAGGAAAGCAAAACACTAAAGCAGAAGGGAAGGCAAGTGACATGGCAGAGCCACAGAACACTCAACTGGCTCGCCTCCCTTTCCTTTCAGAACTCTGCTCCCAGCTGGAACTTCTCCCTGCCACTTGCTAGCATTCAAGTCAGTTTCAAGAGGAATTTCTCAGAAGAAGAGTCTTGGAAGAAGTCTATCTGTGAAAGAGATTGGCATGCACAAAATCCCTTTCCAGATCTCCCATTAGAGGATCAGCTCCTCAGTTAGCTGTCATCCAACCAAAGCCACAGGAAAGGATGTTTGAAGAGCACAGACAGCATTCTGGCGGTGAAGCTCCAGGTGCTGTCCACACAAGCTACAAAAGGAGGGCTCAGTTTGGACAATGCAGTGAAACTCCATTAGTCATGACCCTTGCTTTGGGACTAGGGTACATCTTGGTGGCAAAGTACTTGCTCAGCTTGTGCAAGCCCTGGGTTCCATCCCCAGTACAAAAAGAAGACCCTTGCTTTGGCTTCTTGTCATATATTTAAGACAAGGTAATTAAATATGGTCATAAATTTAAGACCAACTTCATGATGGGTAACTTCAAATGCAAAGATCTGAATACAAAGAAAACTCATGCATTATCAATAACTGCTTCCAGTACATGTACACATCATACACTCATGTCATGCAGAAATGAAGACAGGCTAGCGATCAAAGTAACTGAATAAGGTAAAGAAACGGGGTTCAGACCCTGAAATATAAATAACCAAGCCTCCCTCCCCAAAGCTGACCTCTCCAAATCCCCAGACACCTGGATTTGTTTTGTGTATACCACAGGTACACGGAAGGGGCTCAGCTCCCCTTGTCAAGTGTGAAATCTGAAGCAAAGAGAGGGTACTGAGAACTGGGGATCGGCTAAAGTGAACCCTAGCTGGATACATCCACAGTAACTGTCAAGTCACCTAGATAATTACACAGAGAGAGAGAGACAGAGAGTTAGTTCCATCACAGATGTAGAGGCAGCATTGACAATTGATTACCACTATACAAAAAGATCAGAGATGTATCTTGCTTACTACAGTCTCCATAGCTCCTAACATGGTGCCTGGCAAATAATAGGTGCTCAGTATTAGTGAACACATTAACTAATTGCCTCTTAGTCTCATTATCTGACATCCAGGCAATAACAAAGCCAAAACTCGACAATCTCAGGAACATCTGGCTAAGGTCAGGGGAAAGGAGAATGGGTAGCCGGGCAGCCCAGGTCCTTTCCGGTGTTGTAACAAGGTAGTTCTGCACTTCTAGACAGGGATTTTGTCCTTTTGTCATCTGTGTCCATTCTATCCCCATGATCCTTAATGAAAATAGTGGATTGGTCGATTGGTAGCCATGGGGGTTGTTATCCTGTTGACTTTCTCTGTAGGATATGGGAGAGTGACCAAGGCTGAGGAGTGTCCATGACCATGAAGTCAGTGTTCCTAATAATTCAGCCCATGGGCGTCTCCTTCCTGAATACTGCACTCCATCCGGGGAACCTCACCCCTGCCAGGCTGATCTTGCGCCAATACCTGCCACCCCTCTACCCACCTTCTGGGAGTTTCTTCCCCTTGTCAGATACATATTCAGGGTGCAGGACTTTCTGGATGTTCCTGGAACACCTGATGTGAGCTTCCAGACTTTTCTCATCCAATCCCCAAATAATGTAGCTTTGCCACATGAGGGGAAACAGAAAGTGACTGTTCTTTCTTTCTTTCTTTTCTGTAAAAAATGAAATTGGTTTGTATCCACTGGGCTTCTAGTGGGAAAGCAGACTGGAGAACTGAGATCGAGTCTTGGTGATACATCTGGAACCTTGTATTAATGGATGGGATACACTGAGAATTATGTAAGACAGAAGAAGACGCCTAGTGGGCCCTGAAAGTGGAGATAAAGTAGAGCTCCAACAAGTCAGAGATAGGACGTTCCAACCAATCTCTCAGGTACAAGGACACATAACAACATGCATATCCAAAGTGGTTATACTTATGTTTTAGAGCCTTAAGTTCTTGATCTAAGCCAGGTACAGTGGTACAGGCCTGTAATCGCATCACGGACAAAAACTGAGGCAGGAAGATCACAAGTTGAAGGCCTGCCTGAGTGACTTAACAAGAATTAGTCTCAGAACAGAAATCAAAAGGCCTGGGGATATTAGCTCACTGCAAAAGTCCTGGGTTCAATCCCCAGGACTGAAAAAGAATTCTTCATCTATAGATATTGGGGATCAGAGTACTTAAGGGCTACAAATTGCCTCTGTTCAGACCATGTCATTTGGCCAGTTTGACTTTGAATATCCAGTTGTCCACAGATCAGGCCACTTGCTGTCTGCCTGCCCTCCACAAGCATCTGAGATTGTGAATTCCGAGACATGGACAATCTCCAAGCTCTCTTCCTGCTTGAAGCCTCAATAAGAAGTGGGTACTAGGAGGACCTTCAAATAAGCCAGGAGGTTCACCCGAGGACCAAAAAGTTTTTGAGGTTCCTTAACCCCAATGAAGACGGCAATCCACAGAGCCAAGCAGGGCCTCTGGGCTTTCCTGCCTTTTTGGCCCATCTCTAGTGCTAAGAGAACGCCTCCCTACCAGGCCTTCTCCCGCACAGGCAGCTGGTGGGGAAGGGGTGCTGCTCCTCCCTCTCCAGCCAGACTCAACAAGCCTGGCTCCATTCCACCTGAATCATGGGGTGGCTTGAGCTAGTCCCCTCCTGAAGCCTCCTCAGGCCACCCCTTCACACCAAGGCTTGCGCCCTGCACGCCACGTACTGCTACCCAAACACACCTACAATGTCTGGGATCAAACTGGTGCCTTGAGCGTTCTCTTCCAGCAGTAGCTCAGCCTCGTACCTTTTTGTATCTATCAGTACCTGCACACAGAGTGTACATAAAAGGTACTTGTGGTCCACAGTGACAGTAGGGGCTGTTGTCAACTCTAGAGGAGGAAGGCTCTGGCACTCACTCCCTGGAAAGAAATAAGAGATAGCACAGCTGCCATTCCTTCCCCAGCTGGTAGTGGGAGATACAGATACACAGAAAGAAGCTGCCTCTGGACCAGGGATTTAGCTCAGCGGCATAAGCAAGCACCTGCTTGGCAAGCATAAGGTCATGAGTTTGATCCCCGATACAAAAAAAAAAAAAAAGCAAAAGAAGCTGCCACACACACAACCTTTCCCCTCCTAGCACAGCAGCCCTACCTCCCCTCCCTCAAGGCCCAGGACTATTCTCCTTCCCTAAGAGTACCCAGGCCCCTACCCTGGAGCACAGAAGCTAGATTTGGGGCAGGGCGGTTTCTTTCCAAGCTGCCTCTTACTCTGTCCCCTTTTCTTCCTAGTTTTGAGGTCCACCTCTAAGGCCCAGATGTCAGACATCTGCCCCTTCCTCAAGGTCACTTATCCCAGCTCAGAAAAGGTGAGGAGACACTTCTGAATACAGAGAGGAAGGCCTGGGAGAGGGGCTGCTGAAAGCTGAGTGGGGGTGGGCTGGGAGGGTGGGGCCGGCACCCAAGGGTGAGGAGCAGGTTGAAAGCCAAAGGGAGGAGGGTGAGGAATGCGGAAGGAGGATAGATTCGCTAGGAATCGGACGGAAAAGACGGGGATGGGGGCCAGAGAAGGTTGGACTGTGGGGCGTCCTAGACGTAGGCACGCTTGCTACCCCCAATCCCGCTGCATCGGCCCGGAAGAGCGCACCGGAGGGTGGGTTGCCGCCCCAGCTCCGCACGGCGGAGGGCAGAGGGGCGCGGGGAGGGGGGCGTGCAGCGTCCTGCAGCCGCCTCTGCCCATCCGACCGCGGGGCCCACTCCTGCCTGCGCGGCCTCGCCGGGGGATAGAATTTCTGGGAGTCAGACCGCGCTTCAGGTGGTCCTCCTCGTTTAAAGTTTGCGACAAGCCCAGGAGCCGGCCGCGTATTCCTGTCCTCCCCGCCTCGCTCCGTCCTCCCGGGGCCGGCGACCACTTCGCTCTTGGCTCCGCCCGGGTCCCCGATCCCCTCTCCGTCTCCATCCTTCCCCGAGCCCGAGCGCCCCCCCCCCCCGCTCCCTCCCTCCGCGCTGGATCTCCGGCACGACGTGAGCGGAAAGTGAATGGGCAGCCCCAACCACAAAGACAAATTACCATGAGAAAAATAAATCAGGAGATCACCGCTCGCCCCGTTTCCCGCCGCCGCGCCCCTCTCCGCCCGCCGAGGCGGGAGCGCAGGGCCCCGAGCCGCCCGATCTGGAGCCGGGCGGGCAGTTTGGGCTGCGTGGGGGCCGCCCGGGACTGGGGTGTCGGGGAGCGGGTCGGGGCGGTCCCCGAGCGGGAGACTTCACGCTCCGGGCAGCCACGCGTCCTACGCGCCTCGCCGCCCGCGCGGCCCCTTCGCGTTTACTCGCCGGCTCCCGCGCAGCCTCCATCTCGGCCGGGTCTCCGCGCCTCTTCCCCGCGCTCTCAGCCCTTCGCTCGTCGGTCCCCTGGTCCAGCCCGAGCCCTGGCTCCCAACACGGCTGCACCCCAGATGCGCAGGTCGCAGCCCGGAGAGGGCCCACTGGCACCGGGACCGGGGCAGGCGGGCACAGGAACGCCGCCGCGCCAAGGGCGCCGGAGCCGAGCGGTGCAGGAGCCGAGGGACCCTCTATCCGCCCCTCCCCCTGCAGCCTCCCCCACCTGCCTTCAACTTGCCAGCGCCCTCCGGCCGCCAACCTTCCACCCCCGCGAGTTGCTGAAGTTTGCAACTCGCAGCCCCAGCCCGCCCGGGGACAGCCCCCGGGGCTCCGGGACTCACCTCCCCGCGGCACGCGCAGGTGCGGGCTCCCGGCGGCTGGCAGCTCTCGGCGGCGCGGAGCGGGGCGGCGAACCCGAGGGCTGGCGGCCCGTCTGGGAACGCGGCGGCCGCGCAGGAAGGGCGCCCGGCCCTGGGCTTCGCGCCCCGGTGCAGTCCGGCCCGGGGCTGTGCCCGCTGCGCTCCGCCTCGTCCAGCAGCCGCTGGATGCGCGGCCGACCCGCCCGGCGCCGCGGAGCTGGGCTCCGGCACCAACCCCCGCGCTCCAACTAGCTCTAGACCCGGCGCGCCGGAGACAGCGGGGAGGAGAGCGGGCGAGCAGGAGGGAGGGGAGGCGCAGGGGGAGGAGTTGGGAGCGGGGAAAGGAGGAGGGGAGGGGAGCGAAAAGGAGGAGGGGGTTGGAGAGGACCTGCCGTGGCAGGCGCGTCACCCGCCAGCCCCGAGGAACGCAGGAGAGCGCGAGGGGGCGCCCTGAGTCCCCAAGTCCCCGCAGGCCGACTCCTGGCCTTGAACTGCCAACTGCGTTACCAGGAGGGGAACCTAAACCGGGCACTGCCCCCCACCCCCTATCGGTATTCAGGCGGCAAGACCGAGGTCCCCAGCCACTTGTCACTTCTACCACATCCCGCCTAACCATCCTCGATTACCCCCATCTCTAGCCATTCCAACACTTGCCAACCCGGGGCGCCGGGCTCCCCAATTCCCCAGCCTTATTAGCTAGGAGCTGCCTGTGCGGATCTGAAGGGGAAAGGGACCGCGTAGAAAGCGGGAGGTGCGTTCGCAGCTGCAGTGGTGGGGTGTGAGGCTGAGCCGCTGGATAGGGCGGGAAAGCAGCCTCGAGAGAACCTCCGCAAGCCTCAGTTTCCTCAGCTGTAAACTGGGCTGGTGGTATGCACCCTACGGAGTGGCGAGGAGCACGCAGGGGCTGCAGGGAGTAAAACAGCATCGGCAGCACTGGGAGGCATCCGAGGGGTGAGCGGTCCTGGAGGAGCGCGCCCTGGAGAGGAGAAAAGCCTTCGCGCAGCCACACCGAGCCGGCCGGAACTGTTTACAAACTGAAGTGATCTAGTGTTTCCGAGGGCTGGAAGGCGGGTGGGAAAGTCGCAAGGAGCAAGCTTCGGATCCTCACTGCTCCGGCTGCGGGAAGGACGGCAAGGGAGCCCTCTGCTGAACATAAAAGGTATTTGAAAATGTTTAAAAGGTGACCTAGGAAAATGAATGAAAAAGACAAAAGACCTGAAAATTTAAACCCGGGGAAGTGTGATTCTAAGAGACAATCAAAGAGAACTGTGAAGTAAAAATAGATTCAATTGGGGAAAGGAAAACACTAGAAAATGTCTGGGATATGTTAGAAATTGGAGAATTAGAACAAGGTCCACCTGGAGCATTTTATAGAACTAGAAAACCAAGAGGAAGCAGAAGTTTGGAGACGGCAAATCCCAGAGGGGCTTCCCGATGTTCCCACCTCCGACCAGGAAAGGAGCAGTTGGGCCAGAATGATGGAACAGAATCCAAGAAAGGTGTCTATGAGGCACTGGAGAAAGAGAAACGGTGCAAGATCTCGGGGATCAAGACCTCTTAGAGCAACGGAAGTGCTGAGATCCTTAATGTGTGGGATGAAGAAGAATTTGCAAAGGTAAAACCCATTCTGGACAGGAAGAGAGGGGTGCAGAGAAACAGAAAATGGGGAGCAAATGGGCACGCCTGGGCACACCGGTTGATATTGGGGTGAGACTCACCTTGGAAAAGGCCTTGCACAGTATGGTGACCAGTCACATCACAGACAAGGTCAGCGAGATCTGGGCCAGGCAAGTCTCCTGATGCCTTCTCTGGACTCCTCCTAAGCAGCTGACCCCTTTCCCTGGAGACCACGGAATTGTTTGAGTCATTGTGAATATAGAAAAGTAATCAATATGGAGGCATGTTTCAATTAAATTAAAAAATGACAATATTCCATATCCTGCAGGGTCAGGAAACAAGCAGGGAAGCTTCCTGGTTGTCTGGTTGGGAGAATAGACAAATACCTTTGGGTGGTTCTGTCCCTGCAGCTCTCTCTTGAAAGGCATTCAAAATCTTCCCCATTCTGGGTCAAGGATTTAGCTCAGTGGTTTGAGAGCCTGCCTGGCAGGCTCGAGGTTGTGAGTTTGATGCCTGGTACCAAAAAAAAAAAATCTCTTGCCCATTCTGCACACATTCTTTCACCAACCTTCTCTTTCTACCATGTTTGGGTCCTTTACCCTTTCTTCCTTCCCCACCATCATGTTATGCTCCTTTGTAGTTCTCCTTCTCCATCTTATGAATGAATAGGAAGAGGGTTTGGCAAAGTATGGCCTGGGGACACCCAGGAAAGAAACTTTCCTCTTCAGGAGAAATAGGAACCTGGAAGGGGAGACACTCACAAATGCAGAATACAGAGCCAGACAGCTTGCCGGAGTGGGCTAATTCATACTAATTGTATCCTCTTCTATTGTATTGATTGACAGTGATTACTCAAGGACTCTCAATATAAGAGAGCCCAGGAAGGGACGATTTCTCCATAAGCCTGGCTCTCCACCTGCTCAGGCATCCCCTGGCAGTCAGCGAACTCAGCCTGGTTAGAACCGAAATCACTTACTTGGAACAAAATCCAAGACATTGACCCCATCACCAACAAATCCTGGCACCTCCTTTTACCTTTTGCAATAACCTGTATGATAATTACTTCTATTAGGAGCAATTTTCTACCTGCCAAAGCCCTATTAATTAAGCAGAATGTACACACAGTAATTAGTGCAGAACTACCCCAAACAAACAAGCTAAGGAGTTGTGAACATAGAGGGTGGGAGGGAATTCTTAGAATTCCCTCTTGACCTAGAGAGTCCAAACTTACCTTGAGTTAAAGTTCCAACAGGTTGAGGAGCACAAATTCTCAAGTTAAGGGCAGCAAATTTGGGAGCACAAGGCTGACTCTTCTTCCCACCTGACAGCATTTTCGGGGTGATGGTGCTACCTTTGAAAAATGAGTGCAGTTTCTCCCAGGAGACACCACTCTGTGTGTGTGTGTGTGTGTGTGTGTGTGTGTGTTTATACATAGCCCAGGCACAAACTCAAATCTTGCTTCACAGCAAAAGGCAAGCGACTGTCATGTACTGATAGGAAAGAGAGAATTGAACACAAAAAGGCAACGATCACTTATAATGTCCAAATAGCTCTTAGTCCCAGAATTTCCTACTCATTGTACCTTGGGATGGCAAAGAAAAAAGCAAATTCCCACGAGTCATTGTCACTTTGTGAACCAAAAGCATGCTCCAGTCAGAGGAAGTGAAGTGTCACTGAATGACAGCTTTGCCATTGTCCCTAACTAATGTGAGAAGCTTCCTTCCTTCCTTCCTTCCCAAACATTTAAGTGCCACTCACTATCCGAGGTGGAAAGGTCATGAGATGGCCACAGAGGCAGCAGGGAAGTCGAACTGATCAGAGCAGCTCCAGGGGCCAAAAGGTCTGCGGATGCTCAGAGAGCCAGTGACCACCCTACCAGGTGGGGCAGACACATCTTCACTGGAAAAGGCCATTCTAACCGAGAGTGGAAGATGGGGCAGGAATTTGCCAGACAGAGAAGTGGGAGGATGCACAGTATTCCAGGCAGAGGAAATAGCATGTGTAAAAGCACAAGGCGATATAATTAGATTTGTTTGAAGAATTACTTGGCTCTGGTTAACAGATTGAGGCACACACACACACACACACACACACACACACACAGAAAGAGAGAGAGAGACAGAGAGAGAGAGAGAGAGAAAGAGAGAGAGAGGTAAACTTGAGCAGGTGTTCTATGGGGTGGGAACAGCACCACACCAGCAGATTGAGATTCTTGGTTCTAGGACAGTTCAGCCCCCGATGACCCGAGTGTCCTTGAAGGAGCCCCTTAGCCTCTCCGACCTCAGTACCTTATAGAGAGAATGAAAAGGGCAGATCAATTAACTTCTGCAGTCCTCCTGGCACAAGAATTCTCGGATTCTAACTCTACCCACAGAATTCTTTAAATCTCGCTGTGCCCTTTGCTCTTTGCTACATTTATGCATTTAGTCCTTCCTACATGTGCAGCACATGATGGTTTCCAAAAGTGCCTTCCCCTGCTAGCTCTTTGACCTTCACACCCATGTGAAGGACACAGTCATTCCGAAGCCCTGGAAGATCCTGTTTGATCACCAGGATGTAAACTGTCTCTGTGCTGGTGACACCCAAGTGTGTGCACGCAGCTCTGACCTCTTTCTTACCACCCAGATTCACATAATCGATCACCTGCCCCCTCCTCTACAAGAACATCTTGCACCTAATATGCCCAAACCTGGCTTCTCAGTTTCTTTCCCAAGCCAGCTCCTTCCTCAGACTTCTCCAACCTAGCAAATAAAAACTCCATTCTTCTAATTCCTCAGGACAAAAGTCTTGAAGTCACTGGGCACTTAATATTTAAAACACCATAAATCCTGCTGCTTCTACCTTTGAAAGATTTTCAGAGTCCGACCACTTCCTACTGTCTCCCCCATGAGCATCCTGATTCAAACCACTCTTTCCTCCCACCCAGATGTTTGCTCTGTCTGTTTCCATCTTTGTGCCTGCATATTGTCCAGGACCCTACTGCTCCTCTGCTCAAACACTTTCTATGGCTCCTCAGTGCTCCAGAGAAAAGGCGACCTCCTTAGCCTCCCCACAAGTCCCTTTCAGATATCACCTCCTACCCTGCCCCCCCTTCTATGTCTTTGGCTGAACTAATATCCCTGCTGTTCCCCAGACCCCTGAGGTTGTCCCCTAAGGCCTTGCTTTCTCTGTCTGGAAAGCCCTTCTGTCAATTGTCCACGTGGGTCATTTCCTTACTTCAGTCTCTGCTCAATTATCAGCATCTTTTTACCATCTTTTAACAAACACCTGTCACTGTGACCGCCTGACATCATACATATTTATTGTCTGTCCCCCATGAACAGAAAATGAATTTCAAGACAGCAGAGTCTGCCTGCTTCATTCACAACTATTACCCCAGGTCACCAAAGAAACAGAAATGCACAGTAATGATTTAATGAATGAACCGCTATTATTCTCTTTCTTACAGATAGGGAAACAGGCTCAGTGACACAGTTGGTAATTTTCAGGGGTGAGGCTTGAACTCGGATTTTTCCACATGGAAATGTCCTCTCCAACTGCTTATTAGTTTGCCTCTCTACCAGCATTTTAAACCCTTTCCATGGAAGATGCACACATAGTGATGTTTCAGCGCTTGGTCTCTTGGGCCACATGGCAGCATCCCATGTCACCTTGTTGTGAAGCAGACATCATAAACCCAGAGCTCTAAAAGGATCCTAAATCCCCCTACAAGTCCGTTTTTCCTGGAGCTGTTTTAGTTTCTTCGCTTATAGTTCTAGTTTTTCTCCTCCTAAGTGGAGAGTGCGGCGAGAAGAGACGGCTGGCTTTGCAGGGTGCCCTTGGGCTGACACGCAGGAGTCGCATTTCTCCCCAGCCCTCTTAGGTGCTGCTGTTTCTTTCCCTTTCCTGCTGACCTGGCGTGGGCTATCCGATTTGAGCCAAGGCTAAATGAGGAGGAAGTGAGGAGGAGGAGGTTGTGAGGGTCAGGACAGAGGCTGGCTCCAGGATGACACGCAGGACAAAGGGCTGGGTGAAGCACTCAGCTACAGGCCAGGGGGCAGTGGTCACTGTCAGGATGTCCAGACCTGGGGGAGAACACAGGTGTGGCCAAACAAGAGACCTGTGTCTCTGATGGTCTCCCAGAGACAAGGTAAAGCCATAGAAACCAGGGACAAGCTCAGGATAGAACAGGTGTTGGCTGAGGTCACCTAAGTGGTGTCTCCAGAGGGGGACATCTCACTAAGAAGAGCACCCTAGGTTGCATCAAGGAGGGGCTATGTGTTTGGGCTCTGAGGCCCAGGGCACAGCAGTCCCCCAGACAGGGGACGAGGGGAGACAAAGGAGCGCCTTCTGCCATAGCAGGGTAAAAGACCACTGGAGGGATCCGGAGGTCCAGAAAAGCTTCTTTGTCCCCACCAAAGTGTCACCCTCTGGGGTCGTATGGCCCCAGATCCCCACAGTGGGGAAATAAGAAGTTGCCAAAACGCCTTCACCACCCAAGACAACCCACAAATCAACAGCACCAGAGTAGGTGTGTGAGCAGAGTAGTCATTGCCTCTGAATTCTGTCTGGAGCATGCCGTTGTGCCAAGACCGGGCAAGGCACCTCATCTCTCAGCAGGGGGGAAATGCATACTATATCTGTGTTGCTTGGACACTTGCAGGAGCACAGTGGGAGTCCATGACGGGCGTGGGCAGGGCCAGGTCTGAGAGGTCTGGAATGCAAGGAGGGGGTTAGGTTTTCCCCTAGGCCAGTAAAGGAGGGGTGTGGGTCCTAAGACGGGGCCTGGTGGAGAGAACATTGCCTTCTGTCTGCTCAGCTTTGTGATGACTCCTTCCCCAGTCTGGGGCGTGCAGGGGGATGGGGTGCACCCTTGATATATCCTGGGAAGCTGCAGGTACCTTGGATCTCAGATGTTAGTTGAAAGACCCTGATCTGAGGGGGAGGCAGCTGGCTCCTTCCTTTCAATTAAATGAGACTTTTCCAACCCTGGTATTTGCTCAGCTCCGTACCAAGGCTGGAGGGGACACAGATAGAGGATAAGCAATGCTTCAGGGACGATCATCTTATTGAGGATGTGACTGCAGGAACAGCAGATGCTGCCAGACTGGCTGCTCCAGACACAGAGCAGTAGACACATTCAAGGGAGAGGGGGTCCCTGGAGCTGCATCCTGGAAGGCCTTCTGGAGAAGGGGAAGTCGTCCTGGGACCCCAAGATGGCACAGCCAGGGAGAGGCTCAGGGCAGGGAACAGAGGCATTTGGCGGAGTTCTTCGGGAATGTCAAGAAGTGGCAACGTGTAATCTATTGAGACTTGGAAAGGGCTTTTGATAAGGTTTTCTAGGAAAGGGTCTTTTCAAAGGTCTGGTCACCGAGGCGCAACAATGTCTCTTTTATCAAGATTAGGGAGTGGCTTGGAGACAGGAAACAAAAGGTGGAGCACATTTAGTCTTCTCCAAATGGTCCACTTCTAAAAGTCCCCTCTCAAGGACCAGCACAGGGAACTGAGGGTGTAGCTTAGCGGTAGAGTTTTTGCCTGGCATTCAAGAAGTGTGGGTTCGATCCCCAGCACTGTGGAAAATAAAAGGAATCAATAACACAGTGTGGTGAAGACACAGGGTGGAAGAGTGTTGGGTCTTAGGAAGGAAGGGCCACGCTGACCTGTCCTGCAACTTGAACAGACCTTGAAGATGTTACAGGAAGCGAAAGGAGCCAGACACAGGAGGACAGAGACCACAAACAGTAACTGCAGGTGTGTGAGGTCTTTAGAGTGGTCAGACTCCCAGGAGGTGGAATAGTGGTGTGTTAGTTGGGGGTGGGGGAGGAGGCGTTCTGGTTTGGGATGATGACGGAGGGTGCTAATTGTGGCATGGCAGGAACGTGCTGAACCATGCCCGGAAAAATCACTGAGACAGTAAGTTTGTTTTTGTTTTTGTTTTTTTTTTCTGGCACCGGGGATTGAACTCACAACCTCGCACCTGCCAGGGCAGGCGCTTAAAGCACTGAGCCAAACTCCCGGCCCTGGTTTTTTTTGAGGCAGGGTCGCACTATGTAGCTCAGGCTGGCCTTGCGCTCGCGTTGTAACCCAAGCCGGCCTCGAACTCACAACGCTCCACCTACCTCAGCCTCCTGAGTGCTGGGATTAAAGGCGTGTGCCACCACACCCGGCTGAGACAGTAAGTTTTATATTGGGATATTTTGCCACAATTAAGAAAGGAACCAATATATGCAGAATGGCCTAGTTTTTATCTTCAAAGGTAAAATATTTTTTTCAAATCCATTTTATTTCAAAGAGAAAAAAACACAAAATTTCAAAACACAACAATCAGGCAACAACAATGGTACATACATTGAACATTACCATCCCCAAATCATCACCCAGAGCACAAGACATCTGCATTCAGTTGTTCGAGCAATACCAGCACAAACCTTTCTCTTCAGTGAAGTCAGAGAAATCAGTAGTATAACTATCTTAACTATATTATATATACATATACATATGTTGTTTCTTTGCGTTAGTGAGACAATATGTTGTTTACACATGCAAGTTTGATTTATTTCACTTATGAGTATGGTTTCTAGTTGCATCCATTTACCTGTAAAAGCCCTGAGTTTATCATTCTTTATGACTGAGTAGTACTCCATAGCATAAAAATACCACATCTTTTTTACTCATTCCTCAGTGTGAGGGGCATTTAGGTTGTTTCCAAGATCTGGCTATTACAAATTGTGCTGCTGTGAACATGGGCACACATATATTGCTGTGGTACAATGTTTTTAATTTCTGGGAAATTAAATTAATTTCTGGGAAAATACCCAGCAGGGGGATAGCTGGGCTGAATAGGACCTCCAATTCTCGTTTTTTGAGGAATCTCCACACTGATTTCCACAGTGGTTTCACCAGTCTACACTCCTACCAACAGTGGAGAAGGGTTTTTTAAAAAGGTAAAATTTTTAAAAATGGTTAATGTGATAAATTTTAGGTATATTTTATCATAATGATAGAAAAAAAAGAAAAAGAAAGAAAGAACCTGCCAAGATTGGCCTAACTCCCATCTTTGTGAGTGTTCAGCAGGGGATAGTCCCGTGATAAAGTTTTATGTGGCGGGTGACTCCCTATGTATTCTCCTGCTACAGTAGAAATAAACTGACAGGCAGTAATTAGACTTGACCTGGTTGGGGGAGGGGGTTGAGACCTAACCCCTTCCACCACGTGCTGTCACTTCCCCGGGGACCCAGGGCCTTGGGGTTTTTCCAAAACTCCGGTTATTCAGTCCACAGCCACACTGATGGCTTGGAAGATCGAGGCTGAGTGTCTCAAGACTCCCCACATTTGTGGCTGGGCTCTGCCGCTCACCAGCTGTGTGGGGATAGTTACTTAATCTCTCCTTTCACAATATTCTCATCTTCAAAATTAGGTAGTTTCTACCGCAGCATACAGAGGATTAAGAAAGATACTGCGACAGAACATTTAGCACAGTGCCTGGGCATTTTAGGAGCTCACTAAAGGTTACTTATTATTATTATCAACTGAATCTGTGTAAGTTGGCAGAAAGGGGGCAGATAAATTTAACACGACACATGCAAATATATTTAAAAATAAACGAATTCAACCCTTGTGACTATGTGTCTATCAAAAGCCAATAAATGGTGTTCTGAAGCATTTTTCCTTCCAATCCATGAGTCTGAAGAACTCTGTTACTCCAAGGCTAAAAATCCAAGGTATCAGCAAGGGGCAGGGGTGGCTGAAAACACCTGAGCCCATGCATGGCCCAGCATTTCTCTGCATGTGATGCATTCACCCCTCCTTGATTTGTGGTGAGTTTTAGTCACCAAATCTCTGATGTTCTGACACTGGAGACAGAAGAGAGAAAAAACAACCCAGGGCAGCTAAGGCGAAACAGGTCATAAAGGTTAGAGTGCTCCAGACTGGAACAGAACACGATAGAAATCAGTAAACTCATCGATAACCTGGAGAAGGTGAACAGGGACTTATTCTACCCAAAATTCACTGGAGGGGAAGATGACCAAGGAGCAATTAGAACAAATAAAAGAAATGGGTAATAAACTCCTAGAGCACATTACTCCGAGATGTAGTACATGAGGGAAATATAAATGAATTCACTAAGAGTCTGACAAATTAATGTTAGAAATGTACATGGGTGTCCAGGGAGGCTGGCATATGCCCATCTTCAAGGCTGGCATCAGGGAAAGCGGTGGGCATGTCCCTTTGAACAACGAAGAGACCTTGGTCCAAGATCTGCGTGCACCCAGATTTTCTTAGCATCTCTCGGGAAGGACAGTCAAAGGGTCAGGAATGAAGATGAGTGAGCTGCATTCGGGCACAGTGAGAAAACTGGCTTGGTTGGAGTGAAAGAGCTGGGTTAAGACATGAAGGAGATCTGCCTGGGTAGGTAAGAGCAAATTTGATGACCATAGACACTGGCATCCAGCAGTAAGGGGCCAAATGAGTCTGCAACTCACAGAATGTTGGAACTCCTTTAGTTCAACTCTTTCTTTTGAAAGATGAAAAAGTGAGCTCAAGGGGATAAATTTACTTTTTCAAAGTCCTGCAGGTGTCAACAGTGGACCACCCATGGGAATCCAAGGATTTTCTTCACCATACTATGTGGTGGACTGGGACTATATTTGAGAAAGACATCATTGGAGAAAGACCATATTTGAATCAGTGAGCTTGAGAGGGCATCTCATCTCCTCAGAGTTCACTATGAAATGACTTAATTCTCCCTAGACCCATTGGCCTGGCAGTAGAAGTAGAGTCTTGGCAAAAACCACAAAGCTGTATTTTTGGGGCGCTATCCTCTTAGGTTGATGGGAATTGTAGTTTTCCTCCAAATTCCTCCCCACAAGTCCTTAAAAGTTCTCCCATATACCTCATTCAAGTCCTAACAGCTGCCCTTGCTTTGTCCCTCCTTCTTACTTCGGTTGTTTAGTTAATGTTGCCAAACTCTACCAACATTTCATGCCCTCCTGGTGAATGCCCACCTGATGTCTATCAGTATCTCCAATCCTGAGTGTCCTGGTGTTTGTAGAGAGAGCATTGTTTTACAGGCTGCAGAAACCATTTGGCTTGGTTTTCTTCTCATTATCCTTTTTAACTGTCTCCTAACAAAGGAACTAAAGCAACTCTCAGTGTTCTTCACTCTGTGTTGCAGCTTTCATGAGTTGGGACTGTGGCAGAATGAGAGATCAATAATACACTCACCCTCTGCTGCACTTGGAATACTCCCTCTCCTCCAAAACTGGCTAGATGTCCTTGAATTTTGCCCGGCTGTATTTGCTGTGCCTAGTAGAGTATAATAGTCATTTTCCTGTGGCTGGGGTGAAATACTCAACATTCACAACTTAATGGAGGAGAGTTTTATTTTGGCTCACGGTATCAATGGATTCTGTCCATGGTTGACTGGCTCCAGGTCAGAAATGGCAGGGCAGAAGGGCCAGATGGAGGAACACTGTTCAACCCCTGTGACTGGGAAGCAGAGAGAGAAAATGAAGGAGCCAGGTACGAGAATACACCCTTTTAGGTCACATCTGCAGGGACCACCTCCTCCAACCAAGCTCCACTTCCTAACAACATGTTTAGTCATACTCATCAGTGAATTAATCTACTGACACGTACAACACCCTCCATCATCTGCTCACCTTCCAAAAGCCTCACCTCCAAACATACAAAACTTTGCAGGGAGAACATTTTAGATCTAAACCATAACACGTAGTGTTGGGTAGATTGTAAAGGTTCAATAAATATTTGTTGAATGAATTAATGGAAAATTTCCCTTTTCCAGTTGGATTCTCTCTTCAGACTTAGAAAATTACTCCTCCCAGGAAGCTGAAACCAAGCTTTCCCCCTGCAGCCTCCAGATAGGCTTTTCTGAACCTTTGGGTAAACTTGGCTCTGGTTCCAGCTAAGACCTGTACATCTGGGACACATACAATGAGATGATGTACACAAATGTGTCCAGCAAGAGCCTGGGCTATCACAGATAAATCACCACCATCATTGCTTTTCTTCCTTTACGTAACTAGGATAACTGACTCGGAAGGAGGGAAAACATCAAAGGTTTCACACAAAGAAATTTATTCAAAATGAAGCAATTTGGAGACCATAGTGCATCCACATCTGGCATACTGAGGGTAGTTCTAGTCACTGCGAAAGAAAAACACTACAAGAATATTATTACAATTATACCCCATGCCTCATCTATAGTAAAAAGCTACCAGACTTCTCTGTAGAGTGGAAAGAAAAATTATGGACCAGTAGATTTGGTCTATGTGATTCAAGATAGAAAGAGTGAAGCATGAGTCTGGATGGAGGCTGAGGTCGTCCGTGGGACAAGAGCCACACGTCCACACGGGACAGGGTATCCGTGTCTGGGGAGGGTGCAGATGGCTGACAATGGATGGACACACACAGGTTATTGGGATGAAGCTGAAAGATGTCCATCTGTGGAAGTTCTCAGGCAAAGGGAAAGTTCTCAGTCTTGCTTAGTCTACCAAAGTAGAAACCTGGTTAAAAGTCAACAGAAGAGGCACATTAGCAGATTTGACCTTGGAAATGAGTGATAGCACTGCTTTAGTGAGGGCAAAATGGGCTGACAAATAAAATATTATTTTAGAATTTAACCACTGCATTCTTTATTTCACTTTTTTTTTCTGGTCTCCTTTGGGCCTTTAGGCAAGGAGACAGAAAGCCTCCTGGATTTTCTAGATGATGAGAGGGCATATCTAGTGCTTATGAGTATGGCAAGGAGTTTCCTGAGGGAGAGAGCAAAAACCCTAGAAGGGCTATGTCAGATGGATGAGGGGATCACACGGCAGAGAGCTGTGGTGGAAACCATCCCCGCAGAAAATATGATTAGGATGTGACTACAATTTAGGCATCCCCAGCGTCAAGACCACATGTCCCCCCAGCCAAGCCCAGTCATGAGGCCCACAGCAGCTGCAGACAGATGCCACTCTTCACCTCAAATCCCCACTGCTGCTGGGCAAGGTTTTGTGGCATTCTGCCTCCCTCCAGGAGCTCAGGAAAGAGGAAATCAACCCAAACTGATACGTTTTTGATCAAAAATGGTTCAGAAATAAAGAATCCTATTGAGTATACTTGAAAGTGAGCAGAATATATTTCTTGCATCTAGCAGAATAGAAGCCTGGGGTTGGAAATTAACTTGAGTTACAAGAAAATAAAGTTACATGCTTGCACACCTGAGACTGTGGGTGTGAAATCTGTACTTGTGATTCAGATTTTTATTGTTATTGTTGCTATAGTAACACCTCAATTAACCAGAGAGCATCCTCCTAACTGGAACTGTAGACCTCTGGAAAAGTCCCAAAATAGAGGCGAACACTACTTCTCATGGCAAGGACAACCTGGACATGGAGTGACAGTGAAAAGTCTGCAGAACTCACTTGGGGATTAGCTGACCCCTCATATTTTCTTCTCTCTTCCATGATGGCTCTGCCGTGTGACCTTGGGTGAGTCATTTAACTTCTCTGAGGTCAAAACTATGGCAGAAGAATTGTGAACCTGTCTGGAACCGGTACTACATTGCACACGTGCAACTAATAACTTCCCTCTGGGATGCGTATCTCCTGAGGGTCACCTGTTGTATTCCTCTCTTGAGCCAGTGTGGCACATACTCAGTATCACTGTGTATGTGTTGAACTGAACTGAATAGGTTGAGTACAGCTAGTAAGGTCAAAGAGCTCTCTAGGAAAGTGACTAGAAGAAGAGAAAAAGGAAAGAAAAGAGAAAATAAAAGGGGAAGAATCTGAGCAAAGGCAAATGAACAAAGCAGGAATGAGAGAAAAGTTAGGCAACAGCAATCAAGAGTCAGAGCCACCAGCAGTATGATCTTAGACAAGTTAACTTATGATTCTGGGCCACAACTGTCAAATGAAGATAGGAATCCCTACAGCACTGGATTCCCATGATAATTAAACATCTTAGCATGAGCACCTGTGCATACTAAGAATGGTGTCAGTTATTTCTGTTATTAGACACATATACAGGGCATATGAAAAATTCCTACTCATTAGTAATTAAGGAAATGCAAATGGTCAAGGGGTGATGGCACACACCTACAATCCCAGCTACTGGGGAAGCTGAGGCAAGAGAACCGAAAGTTCAAGGCCACCCTGGGCAACTTAGTAACTTAGTCCTAAAATAAAAAATAAAAAGGGATGGACATATAGTTCAGTGTACCCTGGGTTCAATCCTTAGACCAGCAAGGGGAGGAGAAAAAAAAAAGAACTGAAAATAAAATACCATTGTTATCTATTGACAAAGATCTAAAATTTTTATAATTCTTGAACCCTTCACATCCTACAGGATACAAAAAAAACCTGTGGGTTAACACTTGGGGAAGAGAGGAGTGTTATAGGATGATGCCTTTTGAAAGGGTTACGCTGAGAGTCACACACACCCTCTAACAAGGGTGAGGCACTGGTGCCTGCCCCTCCGCATAGCCTGGAGGGGGCAATTGACCGGGACCACTTAGTAACAGACCACTACACGCATGACATCTGCAGCTGGAGGCGGGAAACACACAGGGCCAACCTGTCTTCCACCCCTGGAAAACTCAGGGCAAGAGAGGAAGCTGGCAGCTGCTCAGGAGACTGTCAGGAGGAGCAGCCACATCACTGTCCCACAGACACCGCAGTGGAGACTCCGGCAACCAAGAAAACCTAGGGAATGGCTTTAGCACTTAGCATGGGTAAAGTTGTTTTTGTTTTTTAATGACTCCAAACAAAAAGCAAGACAGACAAATGGGATTGCATCAAACTGAAAAGCTTCCACATGGGAAAGGAAACACCCTTTCAGAAAGAAGAGAAAACTGAGGGAATGGGAGAAAATATTTGTAAACTATTCATCCAACAAGGCACTGATACCTAGAGTACACAAGGAACTCAACTCGACAGCAAACAAGCATGTAATTTGATTAAACAATGGGCAAATGATCTGAATAGATATTTCTCAAAAGAATATATCCACACGGTCAACAAATATATGGGAAAATGTTCAGCATCACTAATCATGAGGGAAATGCAAATTGAAACCATGATGATATATCGCTCTACCCAAGTTAGAATGATGATGATCAAAAAGACAAAAATAAAAAAATAGAAATGCTGGCAAGGATGAGGAGGAACGAGGGTCATGATCTGCTGGTGGAAATGTAAGGTGGTAGATCCTCCATAGAAAATGGCATGGAGGTCCCTCAAGGACTAAAAATGGAACAACATAGGTTCCAACAATCCCGCCCCTGGATACATATCCAAAGGAGATTTTCCCTCCCATGTTTACTGCAGCCCTGATCACGGTAGCTAAGATATGGAACCAATGTAAGCGACCATCAGTCTGTGAAATGGTTAAGGAAAAGGTGGTCCATGTACACAATAGAATACGATTCAGTCATTAAAAGGGATGAAACCCTGCCATTTGCAGCAACGTGGGTGAGCCTGGGGGACATTATGTTAGGTGAAGAATATACAGGCACAGAATGACAAATACTGAATAATCCCACTCATACGCAGCACGACAAAATTTGAACTTACAGATGTAAAGAACAGAGTAGCCTGAAAAATGTGTAGGGGGATAGAAAGAATTGGTTATTGGATACCAAAGTATAGATTATAAAACGGATAAGCTCTAGCGGTCCATGCCACAGCAGAGTGACTCTCATGAACAACAGCTTGCTGTACATTTTAAAACAACTAGAAGAGAGGACTCTGAGGGATCCTGACAAGAATGGTAAGTGTTCGAGGTAAAGAATATGTCGAATATCTGATCTGATCATTATGCACTGTATGCTTTATCAAAATAGCACACGGTGCCCCTTAAACTTGGACAGCTATTATAAATTAAACATAAACAGTTTAAAAATACATGACGTTGCCCTCAACAGAGCCAACTTTAAATAGGTACTCCCCCGTGAGAGCACAGGTCGTTTCCTGATGGTGCCAGTTAAACAAAAACTCTCTTCCCCCCGCATCCCATCCCTTCCTTCCTTGCTGTGACCGCGGAAGGATGCGAAGCAGCAGGCAGTGAGAGGAGAAAGCGGAGGGCTCTCTCTGCCAAAGGCAGACGGCTTGCACCTACCTGATCCCAGCTGGGGGACGACAGGAGGAGTCTCATCGGCAAGTGACGAGCAAAGCGCTGGTAAAATTAATATTCTATTACTGAATTTAAGATTGTGTTTGTATCTTCTAGTGATCATAGGCTGTTTCATTGCTTAGAAGTGGATAGGGTTTATATTCGGGGACGGAAAGAAATCTACTCTTTAGCAGGTTTAAAGAGACATGGAAAGCAGAAAAAAGTTTCATTATTGCCATCCGTAAGTCTGTATGTTCTAAGTGTTGGGCGTATGTGGCACAGCTGTTGCTTTGGAGGTGACACTGCCTGCCTGGCACGTAGCCCCCCCGCTGGTGGCAGGACCCCAGTTCCGTCATGGAAAGCGGCTCCTCCACCACCACTGCCGGGGTAGCAGGATGTGTCCCTAGCCACAGCTGACTGGGCTTTCTCTCCAGACTCTTGAATCTGGGGGTAGGAGTGGCATGAGGGAGTTCATCCTTCCCAGCAATCATGATCAGTTCCTGAACCTGGAATCCACCTTGATTCTATGAGCTACCCAGTGACCTCCAAATAAATTCCCTTTCTGTATAAATTAGCCATGGTTGACTTCTGCCACCTACAACGGAAAGATCTACGTGTCAAACTGGAGGGAAAACATAAATGGCAGAATAGAGCTAGCAATACGACAAGTGTCATCCCAGGATGGGAATTCTCACGATCCTCTAATGGAAATGACAAATAGCACATCTCAGCTTCTGTGGAATACAGACAGTTATAAAAGTGGTGGGAGGACGGACGGATGGATGGGTGGATGGATGGATGACAGCCAGAAATATAGGTAAATATGAATAAGCTTTTATTTCCAGTACCATGTAATCATCTTCTCTCTGGCCCAGTACTAACTATAAAGGCAAATGGACTTGAACAAGCAAGCGTGGCTGATGAAGTTATGTATCTTCTAAAGGGCTGCTGTGCCATTTCACGGTAAGGCGCACAATTAGCAGATTAAACCAAGTTAATGCAAGCCGATCACTTCGTCATGAAGTTATAGACCAATTTTTTGGCTTTTTCAAGGAACTTCTTTCTGTATATGTCTCTCTTGAGCAGTTTTATAGTGTTTCCAAAACCAGTTTGCCTAATGGCATCTATCTCAGAAGGTGTCAGTGAATCAAATGTCCTGGGGTTTAGGTAGAATAAAATAGATTAAAATCAAGAAATGTGTATTGAGCCCTGTAGCAGATACTGTTGCTGCCCTGACCAATAGCCATTCTTTTCCTGCTTCCTTGCTGACAGAATATGTGTAATATTCAGATATCAGACAGTCATGTGTTTCAGGGATGAATCACCCCAGCCCTAGTCCAACACACAATCTTAGTCATTCAAAATAATTTTTTTTTTTTTTTTTTTTTTTTTTTTTTTTTTTTTTTTTTTTTTTTTTTTTTTTTTTGCAGCACCAGGGATTGAACTCACAACCTCATGCCTGCCAGACAGGCACTTAAGTCACTGAGCCAAACTCCTGGCCCTGGTTTTTTGAGGCAGGGTTGCACTATGTAGCTCAGGCCGGCCTTGTGCTCCCATTGTAGCCCAAGCCGGCCTCGAACTCACAACGCTCCGCCTACCTCCCGAGTGCTGGGATTAAAGGTGTGTGCCACCACGCCCGGTTTATTTAAATTTATTTTTTTTTTTT
>RJWM01018053.1:0-41814 GCA_004363535.1 Dasyprocta punctata | reverse complement strand
TTTTTTTTTTTAACAATTAGTCTTACAAGACTGTGCCTCTTTTCACACCAGAAGAATGTAAATTCTCTTTCTCTGACTCCAAATTTTACCAAAACTGACCCCAAGGAAACATGTCAAGACTAACTCCAGAGGATTATAGGGAAGATTATATTGTGATTTAATTACAGTTGACGCTGGCTCTGTAATAGCTAATAACTTGTATTATGTTTCCCTTGCCTTTGAGTTATGCTGCTTTAGACCTTTCAGATATACTCATGTGCTATCCCAAATACAAGACTCAAAATAAGACCTTTTGGTTTCATTTTTAGTGCCGTTTTAATACTGAATGTTTTCTCTCCTTTAATTGGGGAGACAAAGGCAGAGAGGTTTACCAAACAAGCAGGTTTTAAAACCCAGAACTTCCTTTTGCCTTGGTGAGCTTACCCTAAACTGGAATAGAATGCTGAGAGGAGGAATAATGCCTGGAAACTGTTTGCCTAAGGAATGTACTTCATGCATCATTTGCACTTCAGGCAATCAGTGTGACTGGTGGAATTACCAAGAATATGGTATAGGGTGGTACTTTATAATCTTTCACTGCTTAAGGACTGGATAAAGAATTAGAACTTCAGAATTCTAGGCTTAACTCTGTGCTTTAAATCTTAACAAATTGGAATTACAGCGGTTCAGTATGCCTCTATTGAAATGTATCGTGAGAATAGATGAAAGTCCATATAAAAGTAGTTTGAAATATTTTGATAGAGTCTTTAAAACAATCTTGGTGTTTAGGGTCCTAGGATCATCCTGAGGAAGACTTTATATCCATTGTGGGCATGATAATGGATTCCCAATAGTAGGTCTAGGACTCTGAATTGGTCCTTTTGAGGCCCACACTTCATTTTTAGGGAGGCATTGATTTACATAGGGTTCCTCCCATAGGTTTGGGGTAGGTCACAGCTGGAAGCTGCTGGAAGTTTACTTCTTTCTTTTTCCACTTACACACTTTGTGGTAGAAAGAGTGTATAGAATGTTTGACTTGTTTTCTCTGATTGGCCAACATAACTTCCCCTGTCCAGTATTTTTTCAGTGTGTGACTCAGTACTTCTCATTTGCTTTTGAACTTTTAGGTTCAGACTTATCCTGAGAGGTGATTTCTTCATCTGTGAAACGGGTGTGATAATATTACTTGCTCCATAAATTTTTATGAGGGTTAAGTGAGGTGATATTTTTATAAAGAATATAGTGGTTTAACTCACTTAAAACCATAATTTTTTTATGTGTGGAAATGTGAATGTTTGCTCAAAGCTTCATACTTTTGGTGAATTGAGAATTGTCACATCCTTTTCATTTATGAATCAAAGGTAGTTAATAAGTACTTATTTCTCCTCTTCTGGTCCTCCTGTTCTTCCTCCTCATCTTTCTCTTCCTTGTGCTCTTTTTGGCTAAGGGTTGAACATAATTGCTGTAATGAGCTATTGTGAACTTGAAACATATATTTTCTTTGCTTTTGAGTGATTATTGACTTGTATTTGGGGATTTTGTATGGAATTCAGAAAATTAAGGTTCTTTATACCCATAACTGAACAGTTTAGGAAGATTTGGGGGCTGGGAGGTCGTTCCATCTTCCCGGCTCTTGCCTCCCAGCCCCCAGAGCTCATACTTTATTATCTTTTCAAGATCCAAGGGAAGTGCTAGGTCAGTTTTCAAAATTGACAAAACTGACTCAGCCCTAGGAAATTTAGATTATTCTGTGATACTGTTGATGAAAACAATTGAGGAGAACCCATCCCCATCCCAGGGATCCAGTTACTGTGGAGTTGTATCAGTCTCTGGATATCGACTAATGTGATACTCTTTGGTTGTTGTATCTGAAATACCCAGGACACAGATGAAACAGTAAAAGATTTGGAAGGTTTTATTATATTGAAAGTTCATTTGTTTTACAAAAATGTGTAGCACATTAACTGCTATAATTACCATAAATAAAACAAAAACATGATCACCAGAATAAGTGAACAAATGTGTTAGGTTGTAACATGGACTTCTCTTTGATTGCTTCTTCTTGTTAAGGTTCAGCTAATTACTAAGCAGATTTTGTTCAGTTAGGCCATTTGATAAGACCCTCATATAAACTATTATGCAGGGATTTGGAGATAGGGTAGGTGCTTATTATATATAACGGAATATATTCCATTGAAAGTAAAATCAAAGTTGTAATAATGTCATCAGTACCAGTTTAAGTTAACAGGAAGAAATGAGTGAATAAATGTCAGGGAGAAGTAATAAAATTTCAAGGGATATGGATAATATTTTTAAAGCCAATTAATGAACAGATTGTGTTTTGATTTTCAAGATCTTGGAAACTGACCAGAATTTATTCTGAAAGTGGACATTAACTACAAAAATACTATTGTGTTCAACTGGAAATGATTTTACTTTCTGCAGAAGATAGGTGTGTCTTTGTAGAAAGTGTGCTCATGTAGATGCGTATGAGTAAAGTATGCAAAAGGCCTGTCCACTGCATGTCTACTTTGATGTTTTGGGAAAATAATGTATTATATATTTTGATAAAATTGTAAAATAATCATTTTATAATTAAAGTGAAATTTATTTTTTTAAAATGAAACTTAGTAATCAAGGCAAGCAATACGTTAGCAATATTAAAACTGGTCAACACAGTGAAATAAATCTTAAGCACATCAAAATAACCCATAGTTGTCATTGGGCCCCTAAATATGGTGTGTGTTTTTATCTTTTTAAATCCCATAATTAGGGATGGAAATATGTAATCTATTGATTTACATTGGAGAAGTTAGCTCTGGAATATACGAACCATCTGGCTGCTCTCTTATTCATGAGATCTTTGGAGATGTTACAGCACTTTTATGCAAAAGACAATCATGGAAATACCAATATGAGAGTAAGATTATAGTGTTTTCTTCTTTCTGATCAGAATTTTAAGGGCAAATTTGGTTACATTAAAAACCTGTCATTTTCATGTATCATAATGATAGCTGTGTTTCCATGAATTGGTTGTATAGACTGTGGGCTCTGGACTTATCTGGATACTGGGTTTCTTGTAGTGTTGTGGTGACAACTGAATGTGTTCATGTGTATTGAGTTCTAAGAATAGAGCCTGGGATGCTTTACACTTAGTGCGTTTTGCCTGAGGTTAACTCACATGAATTTCTTGCAGGTGCCTGGAGAGAGATGCATTCATGATTAAAAACAAATGCAACTCTGCGCATGTGTAGGACTATCTGTCTCTGTGTGTTTGATGGGCATATATCTACTGTACTTGGGTAATGATATATAAACACTTAAAACTGTCCTGTGTATGTCATATGCTGGTTTTAACATTTGTGTATATTAAGTCATTTAAGTTTGTAGTGATTCTATGAGGTATGTGGTGTTACCTCATTTTACATATGATGAAAATAAGGCAGGGGAGAGATGAAGTAATTTCCCAAGTACTTCTAGTAGAGAAGCTGGGATTGAAGCCAGGCAGTGTGGCTCCAGACTGTTACGTTAACCATTGTGTTATGCTGCCACCTCCCAACATTAAACATTCCATCTTCTGCTCATAAACTTGTGTTTGTCTCACTCTCTTATAATCACATATATGTGCGTATATGTCTCTCTATATCTGTATCTATATATATGTCATAGCCTGTTAATTGCCACGTGTGTGTATATCCTCATAATCGCATAAAAATAAATGATGTCAGTTTTTAAAAATACTTAAATGCTTAGGTCTGACAAACACATTATCTTTGCCTAATTGCAGAAGTTATCATTCATGTTTTGTTGAAACTGGCTTAAAAGGTAAGGGGAAGAAACTTGAAAAAAACTGGAAAAGTTATTGATGCATTTCTAACTTGAACAGCTGAGAAGGTAGAGTTCTGGTGACCTAGGTTTGGGGATGGGCTCTGGCCTTAGCTGTTAACTCCAAGTTTTAGTGGCCCAGTTTTGTGATTGAGTCTGATGGCAGCATTGTGCTTTAGGAAAACGTACATTTCTTGCCCTAGGCTTGCGTGATGTATTATAATAAACAGAGCAAGTAGTAAGATCGGTAGTTTGCTAGGTGATTTTAAATTAGTAATCTCAATTGACTGTCATCACAACTTCCCCATTATAGTGCTAGCATTATCATCATTTTACAGATAAGGAAATTTTACAGATAAGGAAACTTAGGGTAAGTGACATTCCCATGGTGTTACTGGTTTCTTGATGACAAAATCATGTTTTCTACTTCTGTCACCTAGTTTTAGGAGAGTGTCACAGCCCTATGTCTTCCAGTGCATGGCTCCTTCAAAGCTGAAATGCCAGGTATTAGCTGCTCCACAGAAGAAACAAGGGACCCAGTTGGTAGAAGCAGAGGCCCAGGTCTGGATCCAGATTTCTGGAATGGAGTTTTAGAGAAGTCTTGCTTGGGAACATTATTATTTGTTGGCCTCCCTGGGATAACAGCATGAAGGAGGACTTTTCTGAAATTTCTTTCTGGATTGGAAGTTCTGGGTGAAATGAGCTGGGAAAGGAGCTGAAGAGCCATGGCTAAGGTGCCGCTCATTGGCTGAGCTGATACTTTCATTTTCTGTTGTTGCTGAAGAGGCAGAGAGGCACATAGCTTGCTGTTTGTTTAGTTGTTTAGATGTAGTCAGTTTTACATTTAAAATATAAATGGATCAAAAGTGTGTAATGCTTTCCTTTTTTGTTATCCTCAAACTTTTGGCTTTAACCTGATGTGATACTGTTGTTGGTGAGCCTTGGCACAGCTACTTTGTCAGTACTGGCCCCCACAAACGCTAAAAGCAGTAAGAGTCTGGCTTCCCTTAGGAGTTGATATTCCTTGTGCAGTGACTTGAATAGTATGTAGATTTTTAAATCTAGTTTTTCTTTTTTTAAACAGTTCAGTGTTTGCTGGAATGCTGTTGTGTAAATATGAAAAGGCAACTATTGAAAATGTAATTATTTTATAATTCGTATACCAGCATATTATATGGAATGGTACTTAAGGCAATTTCTCTTTCTCTGTGTTAAATGGAACCAAAGATTTTTTAAATTAAAAACTATAGGTTGCAAAACACGTGTTTTTTTGATTTTTTTTTTTTTTTTTTTGCATGTGCAGTTATTTCTTTATCACTGAGTTATCCTTCTAAACCTGGTCTAAATGTGCTTGAAGATTACCATCTGCTCCCTGCAGTTTGGAGAGGGCACAGAAAGACTAAGGTAAAAAGCTGTCACTTCCAGTATTTTCATTCAAACGTTCACACCCTTCTTGTCTAGATACATAATTGCATGCAGGACTCCTTTCAGCCATTTGGTCTTGTTTTTATTTGTTTGAGGAGGGAGGCAAGTGAGGGCATACGTGAGGTATTTATGAATAAAAACACCCGAATTTATGCATATATTTTCTTATTATGCAGAATTTGTTTTCCTAAGATTTTTAATGCTTTATTCTCAGATTCTGTTTTCTAAAGTTGATATAGTATTGCTTAATGGTTTAATAGTTCTTCACTATTTTATTTGATGTTTGGAATTTATTATAGATAATATTGGAATGACTTGGGATTACTTGGATAATTTATTTTTGTAATGTCCTTTTTTTAAAAGACAAAAAACAAAATTTCAAAACAAGATAATAAGAGGGTAACAATGGTTAATACATTGCATACTGTTATCTTTAAATTAGTTACTCAGAATACAAGATACTGACATTTAATTATGTAACCAATAATATCACAAACCTTTCTTTTCAGTGAACTAAGAGAAATTATTACTATAACTATCTCAACTGTCATTCATGTCTATTAGTCTGTATTTTTTTGCTTTTCCCTTCTTTTCTTCATTCCCCCATCCCAGTTTCTCTTTCCTTTTGAAGTTCCTTCCCATTTAACAATATCTATTGTACATTTTGGATCTTGTTTACTCTTTCAGCTTCCCACACTAGGGAGACATTATGATGTTTGTACATGTGTGTCTGGTTTATTTCACTTATGAGTATGGTCTCATTGCATCTATTTACCTATAAAAGTTTCCAGTTTATCATTCTTTATGACTGAGTAGTACTCCATTGTATAAAATGACCATACCTTTTTTATCCATTCCTCAGCTGATGAGCATTTAGGTTGTTTCCAAAATCTGGCTATTACAAATTGTGCTGCTGTGAACATGGGTGCGTATGTATCGCTGTGGTGTGATGTTTTAAATTCTTCTGGAACTCCATCCTTTAGTCTCTGGTGTTCCTAGAACCTGTATAACCAGAGTCAAGAATCATAGTCATAGGCCTTTCATAGAACCCAAAGTGAAGAAGGTGTGTACATTGCCCCTCAAGGAGGCTTGGCTTGCACAAGCATTGCTGCTCAAATGTGTACAGGGTGATTGGCCAAGGAGTAGGCAGTGCAAGGTGTGATCAAGAGGGCAGTAAGCAGAAGATCAGAAAACAATGTTGTCATAAGAGAGATGAGTGTGCAGTCATTCAAAAGAGTGGAGGAGTCAGTAATATGATATGGTACAGGAAGGAGTAAGTATTAAGAAGTGGTCAGAGATACTTTCTACTATAATTCAACTATAAAGGCCAGATTGCGTGGTTTGAGGGGTGATTGAGTAAAGGAGTGAGAGGAGCCAGTGGATGCAGACAGTTGTTTGAGACCACCTTTTATTCTGAGAACTGGGAGTGTTTCTGCATTATTGAATGCCTCGTATGCACCCATCTGGTTCTGGACCCTCACAGTGTAAACTTAGTACCAAATCAGTCTTCCAACTTTGGAGAAGTCTTCCAAGGAGACAGGTGAATAGGTGAAGACTTAGTTCAGTTGGCGAACTGAATTCCCGAACATAAATATAAGTCATTAAGAAAAAGTAGGTGGGCAACTGGGTGTGGTGGCACATGCCTTTAATCCCAGCACGCAGGAGGCTGAGGTAGGAGGAGTGTTGTGAGTTCCAGGCCGGCTTGGGCTATAACGCGAGTGCAAGGCCGGCCTGAGTTACATAGTGCAACCCTGCCTCAAAAAAACTAGGGCCAGGAGTTTGGCTCAGTGAGTTAAGTGCCTGTCTGGCAGGTGCGAGGTTGTGAGTTCGATCCCTGGTGCCACACACACACACACACACACACACACAGGTAGGCAGAAAGAATAAGGTGGGGCAAAGATATGGTGTGGTGTCCAAGTCATCCTTGAGTGGCACAGGGTCCTTCACTTGGTTACATGGGAGATCATACTGGAGGAAGTTCCAAGTCACAGAGAACTGTGAAGCCTATGCTGGGAAGCTTGACTTGATCCTGTAAGCAGCAAGGAGCTTTTTCAGTTCTAAGTGTGATCAAATTAATGTTTTAGACTGGTCATTTTTGATTGCTACTTGTGAGGGCAAGAAGAATTATTTAAAGAGAAAGAAGCTAGAGATAGAAAACCATCTGATCTAAGTCCCTGCACAAAAGGCCAGAGTAACATAGGAGCCCAGTGGGTCAGTGTGGTTGTAGGTATTGGGAATAGAGTGGAAAGGGGTAGCTGTGAATCTGTTCAGAAAGGAAATAGGTAGGGCATCGGAGTTGATTGTATTTTTATAAACAATTGCAAGATGGGAAAGGAGGAATTTTGAATGACTCCATATTCCCTGGCTTGGATGGAAGGGAAGATTGTGGGTCATTAACTAAAATTCTAAATGTAGGAGCAGAGATAAATTTTGCATAGGATGATGACAAATTTGATTCTGGATCTAGTGAGTTTAAAGCTATTGTGTTAGTTATGTATATAGTAGGTTCCCTACTTTTGATAGTTTGACTTTACAATAGTGTGGAATCCCACCCAGACAACTTTTCAGTACAGCGTTCAGTAAATTACATAAGAGATTTAATACTTGATTATAAAACAGGTTCTGTATTAAGTGACTTTGCTTTAGTGTAGGCTGAGCACATTTAAATTTTCTGAGTACATTAATGGTAAGCTAGAGTAAACTAGAGCAGGTATATTAAATGCATTTTTGTCTTAATGATGTTTTCAACTTAGAATGGGCTTATCAGGAATGTAACCCCCTTGTAAGTTGACATGCACCTGCCATTGAGGATAGTAGAGAGAATATTTTCTTTTTTCTTTTAGGAATCTTAAAGCAACACATCTATTCCATTATCATAAGTGTTCTTAAGAAACACAGGACAGTTGTAGTTCTATTTTGCAGTTGGGGAAGCTGAAGCAATTAAAACATAATGTGATTTATCAAAAGTATGAAACACAAAGTGGAACCCAGGTTAATGAATACTCAATTCTGCTTTCTAATTAATAGAATAATTGCTGAGATGTGTTTTTGACTATTGGGTGGCTGACAGCCACATTACTTTTCTCTCTGTGATGCTGCATACAGCTCTTGTGCAGTTTGGTTGGGTACTAGATCTCTGAGCTCTTGGCAGACTCTCATCTGCAAAAGTAGATGTGGGGGGCCTGCAGTGGGTTGGAGAGATGCCAAGCCCTCTGTGTCTTTTCTAGCTTGAACTATCTGTGTTTCTATACTTTCAGTATCATCAACTTGAAACTGCTCTTTGAAGTAACTAAAAAGTCTTAAACTCATAGCAGGTGACTTATTTTCTTTTTTTTTTTTTCTTCAAAGAGAAAGAAAAAATTATGAAGAACACAGTAGATAGAAAATCACTTGTGAAAACTAGTTTTATATCTTCTTAAAGCTAACCTCCTTCATGGCAAAGCCCTTTTTGCTCAAAGTTATTGAATGGGCTATAGTGTATACTGGGAATTGTAGTTTTTTATTTCTTTGTGTTGCGAAGATTAATAATCTTGCAGGCCTCTGAGGCAGATAAGAAGAGGTTGTTCTCTGACAAATTATTACCTTGTTTTTCAAAAGCATGCTTTGAGCCAGTGAATAGACCACGTCCCTTTGACTTATAGGTTGATTCTAGGTAATCGTAATACACTTGCACATGTATACGCATATAGTATGTCTTTAAACTTTTCTTAGCCTGTGATACTGTACTTCCTTTCAACTAGCAAGCTTTAATATTTCTTTTAACCTAGATTTAAAAGAAAACTAATTTCATTATACATTGTATGTGGTTAAAGAAAAAGCAATGTTTCTACATATTTTGCCATCAGAGATAGAACTTACTACTCTGCCTTCCCCCAATCCACCCCATAGTCAAACATGTATGTCTCTTCTAGCTGTTACTTCTAGTAAATCTTCTTTTTATTTTGAAGGGGATAAAGCAAAACAATAAAAGGGAACAAAGCAAAACAGAACAATATTGGATTTCAAAAACAAAACAGGAGGAAATCCCCCATAGTTACTATATTGCATATTGTTATCCTCTAAATATATGCTCAGACTACTACTGGCTTTAGGCCTGCAAAGTCAATCAAGCAATACAAGCATTAAGTTGTTTTTTGTACCTCAGCTGCTATCATCCCAGCCTGTGCTCCTCTAAATCAGCCCGTTGCGTGTGGCAGAGGGAGATTCTTCTTGCCTTGCAGCCTGCACACTGACTGGCTCACAGGAGGGGCAAGTTGATTTCTTGGTTCTCCTCCTGTCCCATGACTGCCACTGGCTCACGGGAGGGGTGGGTTGACTCTAGTAAGCCTTCTTTGGATAACAACCTTATGTTGCTATATTTTCAGTATTAGGTGTTCTCTGTTATTTTGCCATCTAAAAGAAGATGATTTAGGACTTTGTTCTCTCATTAACCTTTACCGCAAGTTTAGACTCTTCTATTCATCCTCCCAGTACAGAATTACTCTAATTTTGATTTGATCGCTGTTACATTTATGTTGCTGAGAGTGTTAGAAATGACCCATATAGCCGGGTGTGGTGGCGCACGCCTTTAATCCCAGCACATGGGAGGCTGAGGTAGGAGGAGCGTTGTGAGTTCGAGGCCGGTTTGGGCTACAACGCTAGCGCAAGGCTGGCCTGAGCTACACAGTGTGACCCTGCCTTAAAAAAAACTAGAGCTGGGAGTTTGGCTCAGCTGCTTATGTGCCTGCCTGACAGGTACAAGGTTGTGAGTTCAATACCCAGTGCTACCAAAAAAAAAAAAAAAAAAAGAAAGAAAGAAAGAAATGACCCATGTATCAGATTGTTACTTTTCTTTTTTATGCAGCTCTTCCCCCGCATCCCACCCTGGCAGTAAACAATTGACTTCTTTTTTCTGCAATTTCCTGTATATACTTATCGCTCATTCAGCTTTAGAATCTTTGTCAGCTATAACCTTCCATCTTTTCTTGTGAGATATTTGGATCCATCAGGTATGTTATCATATGTTCTATAGACTTCTCTCGTAGAACTTTCTGGCTTGCTGTAGGTTCTCTGGGTTCCCCCTTTATCTGAGGTACAACTTTTATTCTTGTATCTTCATTTATTATCATCCTTCTTTCCCACTTTCTTGGGTTGGATTTTTTATTTCCTGTATTTTGAATTCTTGTTTTGGTAGGAGTCCATCCTCCAGTATCTTTTCTGGAAATGTATAAGGAAGTAAAACTTGAAGATCTCGTGTATCTGAAAATGTCCTTATTTTACCTTCATCCATGACTTATAGGTTGACTGGGAATAGAATTTTGAGAAATATCTTCCTTCAGAATTTTGAAGCAAGTCTTACCTACCTTAACCAGTTTAATTGTTATGAAATCTAAAGCCATTGTTTTTGCTTCCTGATCCTTTGCATGTGACCTCTATGTATGTTGTCCTCCCACACTGTAATGTTGAGGGAGCTTCTTTTCTTCCAGTGCCTTTGTCACCTTTGTCTAGTTTTGTCCATTGCCCTGTACATTCTGATCGAGTTATGGAAACTCTTGAATTATTTCATTTCCCTTCCCACTTTTATTCTTCTCTGTTTCTAGAAGTCTTTATCATTGGATATCCTGGACTTAACAAAATTTTTTGCAGTGCTCGGGACTGAACTCAAGACTTTGAACAAACTGGGCAAGTGCTCTAACGCAGATGTAACACCAGCCCTTTTCCGAGCAATTTTATTTTGAGATAGGGTCTCTCTCAGTAGTTTAGGCTGGTATGAAACTCGGCAATCTTCCTGCTTCAGTTTCCAAAGTAGCTATCAATATAGGTATGTACCACCACATCTTGCTCTGGACTTCTAATTTATTATCTGTTCTACTATTTTTCTTGTTCTCTTCTTATTCCCCTTTCTGGAAGAATTCTGTTATTCTAGTATCATATTTTTAAATTTCAAGAGCTCTTTCTGATCCTCTCAAACATTCTACTTCCTTTCTTTCTTCTCTTCCTTTACCTTCCCCTTTTTTTCTGCTTTGATTTGTTTGTTTTATTAGCATTGTGTTTGTTCAGGGTTGACTATTTTATTTTTGCGAGATATTAATGATTATACTGTTTTGCAGTTTCATGTTCTTATTTGTTCTCTTCTGTTTGTTTTGGTTTCTACTTTTGTGTTAAAGGCTTTCTACTTTTGTCTGGTTGTTTGTGTCTGTGGGCAACACTATCCTGTCGGATATCTGATGGGCTGTGTAGGGGAATTGTGGACATTCCACTCCCAGTCTATGTTTACATCTGTACTGTTGGGACAGGTTGAAATTGACTACAGGAAGAGAGTTGCTGATAGGTTGTTGTTCAAAGGAGTCTCAATGATCACTAGATGCCACTGTTGTACTTCTGTAACAGTGGTCCTGGAGGATGTCTGCTTGTCTCTTCTGCAGCAAGTAGATCTCTGGGCTTTTACCAGGATGAAGAACTGAGCTTAATGGGCGAAGCTATTTCCCATTCAAGAGAGTTAGCTTTTATCCATTACTCCTGTTTTAGGTGCTGTTTTTCTCCACCCCCGATTTGCCACACCCACACATTGTCCACCACTCTGTCCCCAGTAGTTCTGATGCCACCAAGATATAAGCCTCTTGAAGATTGTATCATTGTCAATTGCTCCAGAAAACTTACTCTGTTTAGGTGTGTAAGTTCATATGTGTCCTTCTCTTGCAGCTTCCAAAATTTTGTTGCTGTTATTTCTGTTCTTGTGTATTTTATTTTTATAAAATCAAATAATGCAATAAAATGCCAGCTCTATTGTCATTTTTGTTTTTAGGAGGGATTGCTGGTAGATTTTAGCATTGAATCTGCTATCTTTATTCAGACATCTCTCTGAAGGTTATAAATATGTAAGTCATAAAATTAAAATGATTTGGCTACTTTTGCTTTTGGAAGCCTGACTGATGTTGTGTGCCACTTTATACATACTTATGTGATTTATGTAAATACGTACATAACTGTGGGTTATAATCTGCCTAATACATAAACAGAGTTTTCACAGACATTAAAATGTAATAAACAGCTACAAATAACTGTCTACATTCAGTGATCTTTTCTGAGTGGCTTATACTATTTGCAAAAAGTTGAAAACTCAGTTGATTTTGTGTCATGCAAGTTATTTCATTTAAATGCAACTTAGTACATTTTTTTTATTTTTGCATTTTATTTTTTTTACACACATCTGAAAATTATTTGTGACCACAGTCTGTCGCTTTATATGAATACCCCATCGGATATGTTCAGGCACAGTACTGAGCTATTATAATGCTGTTTCAGAAATACTTTCCTTGAAAACATACATGTGTACACACGTACGTATGTGTGTGTGTTCATGTAAGCCAACCCACCAAGGCACTCTTTTTATCTTTTACTTTCTCCAAGGGGACAGCATATGCTTGTCCCATGTCAGGGAGTGTGCTAGGCTGTCCCTCATGCTGTCACCCAGTAGACCCTACAAAAGGTGTACAAATGACATTGTAAGAGCAATAAAGGAGATTATCTTGCTGGATATTAAAGTGTTAAGTTTCAAAGTAGCCTGTATTGCTTCCATCAAAAAGTTTGGGACTAAACTGGTAGCTGTTCTTGAAAGCTACAGCCTGGGAAACTGGGCCCACAGCCATAGGATGCTGAGTGGGAGACACCTCACTGTTAGCATGTGGGGAGAGAAGGTAGCATTCCTGGGAACCCATTTCTATAGGTGTAGACTGTACTGAGAAGAGTGAAACTTTTCTCACCTGAACAGTGTGAGATGTAAGCACACAGATTCCTGTGGAAAACTGGTCTGTTGCTTTTGGAGTGTTTGATTTTTTTTTTTTTTAACTAAATATACCAAAAAGAACTTGGGCTATGTCATTATCAAAAATACTGTTTTTAGCTGGGCGTGATGGCGCACGCCTCTAATCCCAGCACTTGGGAGGCTGAGGTAGGAGGAGCATTGTGAGTTCCAGACCGGCTTGGGCTACAATGCCAGTGCAAGGCCAGCCTGAGCTACATAGTGCAACCCTGCCTCAAAAAACTAGGGTGAGGAGTTTGACGCAGTGGCTTAAGTGACTGTCTGGCCGTTGCAAAGTTGGGAGTTCAATCCCCGGTGCCACACACACAAAAAGACAAAACAACCTTTTTTTTTTTTCCCCCTTTCTTTATATGTGAACATTCTTTGAAGGTATTATTTTGAAGTTTCAAAAGAATGCTTTGGAACTACTTATGCTCCCTTTAGGTCTTCTAAACGTTTGTCTTTTCAGAGTAAGCATGAGGAAGAGAATCTACTTCTGGTGTGATATTTTAAAAATAGCACTTCATCTCAAAAGCCATCCAGTAAATCTCAAGCTCTTCTTCTCATCTCTTTCCTTTAAATCTCATTTTATTCATTGAGTCCAAGATATAACTCCTCTATGGATAAGTAAGCTTTTATGAAAAAGATGGGAAAAAATACACATTTCAGAAAGCAATTTAATGTGCAGAATGAGTTGCTGTATTAGTAGTAGATGAATTACTACTTTATCATTGAGTATTACTGCTGCATATCTCAGGTTATTGGTGTTTGTCATAGCAGTTGAAGTGGATGGATCATTTTTAAACATAAGTATCTCTGAGAAAAATCTTGTAGCAAGCTGTCAAATGAATGAATATCTGACCTATTAGTATTGATCAGTTTTCCACATGGTTTTTATCACTGGCTGTTGGACTATTTGGGTAAATTGTAACTTAAAACATATGCTTAATCATTGGTCTTCCACCTTGGATAGAGAATTGAAGAAATGATGTGTTTTATTTGTTTTTGTCACTCTTGTATCATTATCACATTAGGATAAAGGATGAAACCTAATGCGAAGAAATGACTATGGAAAACAAATACTGAAAGGGTATGTCTGTCTGTTCTGACTGCTGTAAGAAAAGTACCATAGATCCAGTGGCTTACAAACCAGAAAGATTTATTTTTCACAATTCTGAAAGCTAGGATTCAAAGATCAAGATGTGGGCAGAGTCATTGATGAGCACTGTTCCCTGGCCTTGTCCTCCCTTGTGCCCCTGTCTCTGGTGGCTTCATTCCGGGTGGCTCTGCTTCACAAAGCCCCCTCCTCCTAATTCCATCATCTAGAGCGATGGGATTTCACCATAGGAATTTTGAAGGGACACAAGGCATCAGATTATATCAGTTTAAGAAAAAAAAAATTATTCTAAACCACTTAGAACTATACAGGTTGTGTTTTTAGAAATAGGCTTTAAAGATAGTTTTTCTCAGTTTCAAGGAACTCTTCTGGTGTTTTCTGGTACCATAACATAAATGTGAAATTGAAAGATTTTTAAGAAGAATTTGACAAAATTGTTACAAAAGAAGTAGCAGACTAAGGTTAGTGATTATCAAGACATCGAATTTTTAGAAGTGACTGAAAGAAAAGATATTTGATGATTTTAAACTCTTCTGTTTAAAAAAATGAATATAGTGTTTTCACCTGTAATGCGTTAAATTATCCATGCTATCTACTGAAACTTGATTTTATTTGAATTGTTCTACTTTTCTCTCTCTCTCTCTCTCTCTCTCTCTCTCTATATATATATATATATATATATATATATATATATATATATAAATAAATTTGAAGATTTGGGTCTGTTTTCAAATTTATGTCACAAGTGACCATATTCTCAGATTTAATACCTTTATCTATTCTAATGATATGCCTTGATCATTTTGTTCTCCTTGAGACAAAATTCAGGAGAGGTTTATTTTGGCTCAGTTTCAGAAGTTTCAGTTCATGGTTAGCAGACTCAAATGCAGAAAGAGTATAATGGTAGACAGGGTGAAGAAAGCTGCTCACATCCTGGTGGCTAGGAAGCAGAGAGAGAAGGGAAGAGAGGGGAGAGATACAGTATATCCTTCTAGGTCATACCCACAATGACCTGCCTTTAACTAGGTACCGTCTCCTAATAGCACACTTAGCTACTGAGTTCTTTAGTGGATGAATCAATTTTGAGTGTAAAGCTCTGTCAATCCAATCATCTTCCAAATCATAATGTACAGTGGTTCCTTGGTTCATGAACTCAGTTCTTATCACAATTCTGGTTTCACACCTAACAGGATGAGAACCAAATCAGATTTCCTTATAAGGTCAACATTGAACCTAACCAATGAATTTCGGTTAACAACCAGAATTGTGGAAAGAATCAAGTTAGTGAACTGAGGTACCACTTCATTTCTTTGGAACAACAAGCTAATAATTTTTTGTCTCTCAAAGATCATCTGTCTTGGTATAGTTCATTGATCATCTATTGTATCTGTATCTGTTGAAGTTTAAGAACAGTATTCTCTTAATGTGAAATTTGTACCTAACTTTTTAGATGAAAAAAAAAAAAACATGTAACTTGAAGATAAGCATTGACGACTGTCTTAAAAATACTAGCAAGATTCTGTAGTAAAATTAATGAATTTGTAATTTATGAATTTGCACAAATTTGATTTTTTTTCAAAACTAGGTAATTAAGGAAATCACAGTGACCTATATTAACTATTTTTCTTTTTTTTGTGTTGGGGGTTGAACTCACAACTTTACACTTGCCACGCAGGCGCTTGTGCCACTGAGCTGAATCCCCGGCTTAACTATTTTATTTTAAGGGATTGGCACATGTGAAAACGAATCATTTTGTTCTGTTTTTTTCTTTTTCACACTAATATGGTAGAATTGTGAACATACAAGTGGAAGACCATCAAAAGTTCATAAAGATGTCAGATAATATGTAAAGAGATAAATTGTCTAGAATAAGCTATTAAGTGAATTTCTGTATAGCAAATTTTATATGCACATTGAGGGTCTTTTTAAAGAAAATAATGCATTCCTAAGGGGGAAATTGGTTCTGAGAGCTGGTAGTAAAATTATACTTAACAACTTTAGACAACTTGAAATAATGTATTTAAAAATATTTAAGAATATCATTTCCAGTAATATTTTAATATCTTTAGCAATAAGATAGGACAAATGATCATTATAGGTGTTACTGTTTTTCTGGTGCATGGTCCCCACACAGCAGTCAGTAGTGGGGCCGGGGCAGGGCTAAGGCAAAGCTTAGGGCACTGATGTTGGCCTTCCAAGGGAGTCATCATCCTGGTGGTCTGCTTGGTTCAGGACTCTGCTTCGTTTGTCACTCAGAATTACTGTTTTTACCTCCAGACAGTCCTAGCTGGGTAACACTCAGTATTTCCGAAAAGTGGGAAAGCCAATATATAAAGTGCCACTCCTGGCCTTACCTTGCTAGTGGAAATGCTTGTCTTTTGTTCTGTTGGGCAATCGCAGAGGAAGCCCAGGAGAGCTTCCTGCTTCACAGGGTGCCATTGAACACCCTCCTCCTCCCCCATACTTTATGGTATATTAGCAAGTCTTATTCTGGACCCCACCCCTGGCTGAGGTGGAGAGGCTTCTGGGAGAGGACTCCAGTGGTTTTCTGATGGCATAGTCAGACCCTGCCTGACTGTGAACACAGAGTATCCATCTAACCTGGTACAAGAGGCCCATTACACCTGAAAGTGCCCATGTTAGGGTAACATGGAACATGTATAATTACCACTTAAGACATTATTTAGGGTTTCATTCATTTTCTTTTTTATACTGATAGCTTTAAATTTTTCCTATGCTTCAGAGCTCTATTTTCAAGATGTTTCTTTTGAATTAAGTTTGCTAAGAATTCAGATTTGTCAAAGACTGAGTCTGTTTGACAACTTAGAACCCATGGAAAAATGTGGCTTCTGGATTTGCCTGGAAAATAGAAATACTTTTAAAGCAATATTTAAAATGATATCATATGTTTTAAGATAACAAGAAGAGCAGCTAATTATATTGTATTTAGACACAATGTATATGTTTAAACATTTAAAAAAATTGTGTCACATTGGATTCTAGAACCAATCAAAATTAGAAAATTTTACTATACCTCTTCTCTTGCAGCAGTATTTAGTAATAAATTTTTTTTCTAAAAATGCTATAAAACTTGTGACAATCACCCTAAACTTTTGTATATGTTTTGTATTTGAGGTTTTCATTCTTGTTTTCTAACATCTAGGACTGTAGGACTTTTTGGTATTGGGCCAGAAAAGGCTTTGCTGTTCTCCCAGTAAGTTTTGTAAGTACAATATAAGTGCATTTTTTCGGTTGGTCTGGAAAAAAAGAAAGACTGTTCATTAGAGAAAATACTTAAATTTGAATTGACAGCCTATGAATTGTGCAGCCTATGTACTGTTGTTATGTTTACCCCGTACATAAGATGTCAGTTTGTGTTGTAGAAAAGTGACATTTTTGCAAGTCAAGGATAACCATAGCTTATGTGTGTCTTGTATTTACTAGCACAGCCCATGACAAGTAGTAGGTGATGAGTAAGTACTTATTAAAAGAAGACATGAATAGAATGCTAAGTGAACCTCATGGAATGATATTTATTTATGCAGTGAACAGTATGGAAAGTAGTCCTTGACAAAAAGGAAATAAAATTTTTGGACAATGCTTTGAATATTATATAAAGTATAGTGGAGAAAGCCTAAGACACATAGGACCTGAGGCTTTTTGGAGTGACTAAGTTGCCCAAGGTCACGTCATTAATAGACGACAGAGCCAAGATAGTATCTTAGTCTGACCAACTCTATGCTATTGTTCTTAATTATTATTTTATCCTACTTTTATGAATTTGTAGGTTCCACATGAAAAGAAACAGTCTGATTTGAGAATGCCTCCTTACATGCTTTTATGTGCTTGAAGTCTTTGGAACAGTGCATGACTGCAGGTAGCCTGTAAGTCTGTGTTGTCTCCTCACGCCCACTGTAAATGACGACTTCTTTGCTGTGAGGTTTAAGGTGGTCACTATACAGGTTTATGTATGATGATATCAGCACCTTGCACAGCCTTTTGGGACTGGGCTTAGTGGAAGGTTCAGTAGCAGTCACTTGAGTTTTCTTTCCCCTCCTTGGGGAGCCATATTGCACTTTGCTTCTAAGGCATCTTGGTGTTTGAATGGTCTATGCATTGTGTGTGTGTATGTGTCTAATACTGTGGTACTAGGATTGAACCTAGGGCCTTTGCACTGAGCTCCAACCCCATTCTTTTGTGATTTTTTTTTTTTTTTTTTGAAATGCTTTCTTGCTAAGTTGTCAGACTGGGCTTCAACTTATGATCTACCTACCTCAGCCTCCCAGAGTGCTGGGGTTACACAAGTGCCCTACCATACAGCTGGTAAATGCATACTTAATTGAATACTCAGTTTTCTCTTTTTGCTTTTCTCTGTGTTCTTAAATTAAAAGAAAAAATAATTAAGTGAATTAGTAAATGAGGACACACGTATGTGCTTTGATGATTATTTTATATTTATGTCCTCATTAATTCACTTCATATGGTACTGAACCATGCTGCATTAGAGAGAGAGAGTAGAGTGTGGAATGAAATAGACCTTGCTTCTCAAGATGAGGTGTCTATATTGTAGTTTCTTTTTACTAAACAATGGTTGTGAGTATTAAATGAAATTTCATGTGTAAGAGCAGATAGCACTTGGCTTAATAAATGCTCTTTCTCCCATTTCATCCTTTCTTAGAATCATTGCTGGTTATATTAATTCATCAGTCTCTAGTCTAGTTTGTTTAGTTGTTTTGTAAACTTTCATTAATTATTTCCATTCAGCAAGATAGAGCTTTCTAGGGACTCAAGTAGGAGGAAATAGATTCTGACAAATACCAAGACCTCTTAAGCTTCTTCCCTACCTGCCACCCCTGTGCTGGATATCTTGAAGTCAGTCCATGAGCCTACTGGAGGGGTCATCCTGCTGAACTGGTCACAAGCTACTACCGATCTTCCCACTCACAGAGTGTGCTGGACAAGCTTCTCCTGTCGTGAGACTGGTCTGTGCACTGAAGAATTCCTGGGCTTTTTCTTTGGTATCCTGACTTCCACCTTTCTTTCTGAAGCAGTATATAGGCTGATGTGGTGACCACATGGGCATTTCCTATTATCTGTAAGCTCACCAGGAGCTGGAAAGCATAGCTTTCCTGATCCTGGCTCTTGCACAGTGCTTGACAGATAGAAGTCTCTTACAAAATGTGGGTTCAGTAAGTGGGGCCTATTCATCCATTTTGAAAACCATGTAAAGCTAACACGTAGCTTAATGACTGAGACATTTTGAGTTTGTTCACTGGATAGAATTGTCACTGTGTAGTAGGTTAACCCAAGCTGCTGACATTGTATAAGTTCAAAGTAAGAAACTTGTTTTTTTGGAAAATACCCATCTTGAGAAGAAGTTACCAGTTTGAAAATACAGCAACTAACACTAGACTGTTATTACTTTACACTTTAAAAATGTTTAGACATGAGTATTTTTGTAAATTTTGATGGAAAATTTGTGACTGACATCTGAACTGGAGAAGCAGTGATTCTCAGTATAAGTGATGGTAATGAAAGTATGCCTATATATCCCTGAAGATACAAAGCAATATATTTGGACTCTGTTTCTGATTTGTTTTGGTGTAGTCTGTTGTTATAGTTTGTTTACAGATTAGCACAGTGATATACAAAGTGAATTATTTAGCAAATACAAGAGTCCTACGCAGTGCTTTACTATAATAGTTTAAGTACATTAAGGACTTCTCTTCACTGAGTGTGTTTGGCTCTTGTTTTCTGAAAGATAAGCCTGATTTTCACCCTTCTCATTCCTGTCTACTGTCCCAGGCATTCAGAGTCAAGGGGTTCTGGATCTCTAGCTTCTGCTGTCTTCCAGCCCCAGTATTGCCAGCTGCACGCTAGTGTGTTCCTCAGGTGTCCAGAGTGTCCACAGAAACAGCTATTCCTTTACCTTCTGGACCCATGATACCACTCTTAGTCCTGGGGTACTGTGCAAAAAGTCTTCTCTTCTGCTGTCTTTTCCTGTATTAAAGAATTTTTCAAATTCAGATTATTTTAGTGTATGAGAGTAGAGGCCGTGACCTCTTGTACCAATGTACCCCATTCTGACAGATTTCGTAGGAATTTGCTCTGGGGACAGTCACTTGTTGTGAAGTTGACAGTCAGTCCATTTCATCTCCCTCTCCTGTCACTTGTTAGATAATTTAAAAAAAATATATATCGTACTCTGGTGTAACACATTCATCTAAACTAAAAGTCAACAAACAGACTTTTGATACCTGGCTCACTGGTGTGTCCTTTGCATGGATCTCTGCACTGGCCCCCAAGCCTCCCTCCCAACCCCATCCTTGTTTCTGATTCCTGTTAGTAAAACTTGCCTTCTTAGATATGCCGCACGCTTTTCATTGTACCCTCAGCTGTAACTCAGAATTGTGACTTGAAATCCTTCATCTCTTTTCCTTTCTCTCTAATGAAACTGTGTTCCCTCCTAAGAGCTCAGCTCCATTCTCCTTCATGGAACTTTTTGCTTTATACAACACATGTCATGCCTTAAGTGAATGGTTACTTTATGCTGAGTCTTGAAGGTCCGTAGCAGCAGGAGACATAACTTGACTTCATTGATGTGGCATGAAGTAGAATATCCTGCCCATAGCAACTGATTATCTCAACCCCGTAAAGTTTACAGTGTTCTTGGAAAGACTATTTTTAAATTGCCTATGTGAGTATAGATTGAATATCCCTTATCCAAAGTATTTGGGACCAGAAGCATTTCAGGTTTTGCATTTTTTCAGATGTTAGGATAAGTTATCTTGGGGATCCAAGACCCAAGTCTAAATACTATATTTGTTTTTCATATATACATGATACACATAGTCTGAAGGTAATTTTGTACAATATTTTTGGTGCATCTGTGTTTTGATTGAACCATCAAATGAGATCAAGTGTAGAATTTTCTACCTGTGGTGACATCACGTCAGTGCATAAGAATTTTCAGATGTTGGAGCATTTTGGATTTCAGATTTTCAAATTATGGGTGATTAACCTGCATCTAGCTACAGAGTAATATCTAGATAAATCAGTGAGGCTGTTAAGCATTCATTTACCCATTTTTCCTCATTGTTTTATTAAACTGGCGTTGCACCATTGTGCTATGGGGTGTCATGTAGTGGAAAACTCAGTACATATGTGGAAGGAAAAGAGCGCTTCAGTTTCAGGAAGTGGTTGTGAGTCTGTATTGAGTGACCAGGTTTCAGAACTCTACAAAATACTACTTAGTACAGTAACCCTAATATCTATATTCATCTTTCTGTCTACTTAGTGACATCTTTATATTTTATTCTCTAGGAAAAAATAGAGAAATTTGCCTGTTACTCAAAACAAATCACACTTGTAATATTCAATGATAAAACTTAAGCGAAGTGGAATGATTCACATTGATCAACTAAAATGTATTCTGGATTAATGTTTTTATTATTTTTATATCGTACTCCAGATTTAATATGAAAATAATAGAACCTTAACATTATGATAGTCTTTTCTCCTGCCAACTTCTCATAAAGTTAAGATGCCAAACTCTGCTCAGATTTAAACAGAATCATGCTTTTTGCCAGTGAGCTGTTGTTTAAAATGAATTTCTTAGCAACAATCTCAAAGAAAGCTGCACTTGTGTATGTTTTTCTTTTTGTTAATAGAAGAATGGTTTACTGCCATGCTTTGTTGTTTTACAGAGATTTTACTGCAGCTCTGTTGGTGAGTACAAGAGTGCTACATTTTGGCTAACAAATTTTGCAAATGTGATGAAAATCCCCTATGTTGTACATTTCTATGAATAACATGTTTATATAACATGCTAAATACTTCTGTTAAAGAATTGCTTTCCTGAAATTGGAAATTCCATTCCGGCTTTTAGAGTTACTGAAATGTACTATTGAATTCTAAATTATAAGGGCATTTTAAAAGCATCTTCAAAATTTATTGACATACACTATCCCTTTTGAAATTGGCCCTCAGGAAAGACTGAGAATTGCATCTGTAGGTCATACTATTGATTTCCTTATTGTACCTTCTAGACCCTAAGTGGGGTTACTGAAATTTGTTGAGGTTTTATATTTTGGAGTAGATAGCACTGATTTGACCATGCAGAAAAATCATGCACATAGAAGAGTAAATCTGTGTTTATCTTTGCAAGGTGTCGTGGTGGTGTCCCTACCCTGAGCTTGAGGCCTTGCTGCCTCAGCCTCACCCATTTTGGCCCTGTGAACATTAGGTTGAGGCCTGTCTTCCCTGTGCGCTTGAACCCTGCACCTATCCAGATGTTCTCTGTGGCCTTTTCTCCTCCATCTTGGTTCCAGCGATTGTACCCCAGACTATGGTCTGCTCAGCTTGAGACTGCTTTGTTTACTAGCTAAACCTCTCTAGTAGGATGTGTCACTGGTAATTCAGCTCTGGGTATCTCATTGGTGTTTCTTTACCTGCTGTATCATTTGCCATAAAATCATGGCATTGCTCACTAATGTAAGCAATCAGTCTAGAAGTCATCCTTAGTGTTCTTTATTGTTCACATTTCAAAGATTATACCAAACATTTTCTATCCTCCTAAAGCCTCTGATGTGGTTGAAAACCTTGCCATCCCTAGCATAACAGTTGCTATAGCCTGTCAACTGATGTCTTTGCTAGTTGACTCTCACTTCCAGATCATCTTCACTTTTAGGATAAGGCTGTCCTTTTGAATTAAATATTAAAAATATATGTATATGTGTATAGATGTATTTTATGGTAATTATATTGTCAAAGATTCCTTGAGTCCCAAATGGTTGAGAATTGGTTATTGTTTAATTACTCTTTCTTGTAGAGCTTTCCGAGTAGTCATGTTGAAATAAAATGTAAACATGTTATAACTTTCCAACTTAAAGTTCTTTAGTGAGCAAATACCTGGTGTAAATTCAAACTTGCTAGTCTGATGGCATGGCACCTCTAAACTGACTCCTATCTTCTTTTTACACATTCTTCTCTCAGCCCTCCATCCTAAGGAGTAACTAAGCACCATGTTACTGAAGTACCTGAAGCTGACATGATACTGTGTGTTATTGCACTCATATTCTGTTTCACACTTCCCTCTGGCTGAAATTATTGCCCACACCTTCCTCCTGTTTGCTTTGTGTGTCCTTTCTCTGTGTAATCTCTTTTGTCTCCTAGCTTCCATCTGCATTCATTCACATCTACTTTAGTTACCAGTTATCTCCCTAAATTAAAATTACTTGTGATTAAATGTCTTCTACTGTACTTGTAGTACTTTTCCTTAGTATTTTCAAAGTCTTTCACAAAAAGCTTGCACAAATACTGATAAAGAATGTATTAGAGTGCCAGGGATGTAGCTCAGTAGCACAGCGCCTGCCTGGCAAGCACAAGGACCTGGGTTTGATTCCTGGTACCCAAAAAAAAAAAATTTGCCAGGTACATATGCCCTCTGGGCCTTTCACATAATTATAGTTCATTCTTGACTTTTAATCGGTTACCTAAAACCTTTTGAAGGATTTGGTTCCTTTTTCTTATCCTACATGCTTGATCAAGCAATTGCCCTTTACCATGTCTGTGACGGCCAGGTATCATGTCTCCTGTTTTGGTCTTCTGTGTTCTGTTTTGGAGCACTCCAATAGTTTCTCTGTCTTCCTACCATTTCAGAAACTACCTTTACCAGCCAGAATACTTGGTTGTAAGCAGTGAAAACTGAGTATGGCCAATGGAAGCAGAAAAAGAATTATTGACAGGCTATTGGGAAGTTCATAGAATTGCCAGGAAAGCTGAAGAACTTGACCAGTAAAGAGAATAGGGACAAAGGAGACAACCACACTGCGAAGATGGTCCCCAGACCAGATCACAAGTACAGAGAAGATATCCTGCCACTGTCACTTAACATGCAGCACCACAGCTTTTTTCTCACCCTTCCGCTTATCCTGGTTATACGTACATGAACACATACCTGAAATTGGGTATTGCTCTATGCTAGGAAATATTTCATTTGTCTTTGTCTCTTCATATTACAGCAATGAGTCAAAGACCATGCACATTGATTGGGAGAGTCTCAGACCAGTGCCCAAGTTGGCAGTGAGTTTGGGAAAATGCTTTTTGAACCCCTTTTACCAGACATACAAGGTGAGAAGTTACCAAATTGTCAGAAGAGCTTCATAGTCTAGGCAGCCAAACAGGTTCTAGGTGGTCACCACACTGTGACTTTAGTACATGGCCTGCATTTACTATAGGAGAATTTCATTGGGAAGATAAATTGTATTGTCACATTATTGTTTGCTTTTGACCACTTAAGATGTGTTTTTACATCAGGATCTTAGTCACTGAGCTAGATGGAGTATTTGTAATGTTTTATCAGAAGAGAGGTAAGCAAACTAACCAGTAAAGAGTCCAAAAAATGACAAGCAGCACCCAAAAAGGACACCCAAGCAACCTTTGTCTCTCAGACTTAAGCTATCCCTTCTATATTAGCCGATCTTTGCTGGGCCTTATGCATTGCTGCAGAGGGAGTCGGGAAGGTATGTTCACACCATACCCCTACATGTGAAACAACTTCTAAAGGACTGAGATTTGCATGAATGGATCTGGTTCTGTGAGGGCTAATTTGGCATTTTGTATTCTTGTTCTGTCTACTTGTGTTGCTTAATGTTGTAACAACTCTCTGGTTGACTGCAGCCATATGTCATTCAAATGGAACCTGTAACTTTGGCATTGATCTGACAGTCATTGAGCTGTGGAGCACAGCAATAAAAATTATGAAAACTATCTGTTCATTAGATCAATGGAATTTATAAGCACTTTTGCTGCTGTGCCGCACAACTCTACACGCTGGCAAAAGATAGTACCGTAGGACCCTCCCCCGCCAATGAATTGTATGTTTGTTTCACATTTGCAGATTGCTGTGAAAGCTAGATAGATGAGCACTTTAGAAGATTATAGCAATGGAAAATGTGTTGGGGGAATGAACTACCTCAAAACAAGTATCTTAAGAGATATTTTAGTGGATTCTTTTTCATATCACATTAAACACTTCTGGACATTCTTATGAACTTTATTTTTTTAAATAGTATTGGCTAATATTTCTGTCATAGGAACACACACGGTTTATACTTTTCTGTTTTTGTAATGTATTACGTCAGGTCTTACTGGGAGTTAAGATATAAACACATTCATGCAGAGGTTGTGTGTGTGCATGTGTATGAAAGTGTGTGTGTATGCTTGCTTAGTGTTTTTGTGTTCCAGACTAGTGATCTTTCATGAGTAAATGAAGTACCATCTTTCATGATGACATGAGAAGAGCAAAGCAAAAACTGCAACAACCATAATCTCAAACCCTCCCTGCAGCAGCAGATGGCAAACTGTAATCAGAGGAGTCATACCCTCCCAGCATTAGGTTTCAGAAATCTGTTGCAGTGTGAACTGTGGGCCCTCAGCATCCCAGAACCCTTCCTGAGAGTGTATTTCAGCTGTAAGGTCAGGCCAGGTGGTAAAAAGCAGGGCAGATTAATGTCACCTAGAGAATGAATCTGGGAGTAAGAGATTTTCTTGTGGAGGAAGACTTAGCATGAGAGAGTGACCATGTCAGGAAGAATCAAAAGGCCTCCTTCCCTGTGATAGGAGAAATTATGAGATGGAGGTAGAAAATGACATAATAATTGGTAATGGAAAGTGAAAGAAAAATAGGGAGAATGATCTATTTGTTTTGAGAGGGGAAAAAAGCTCATTATAAGGCATTTTTGTAAGGGTAGTAGATTGGACATGAGAGTATATATCTAGGTATGTACCTTTTTCTTTTTTATTTCCTGTGCTAGAGATGGAACTTGGCCTTGTGCATGCCAGGCAAGCAGTCTACCACTGAGCTCTATCTCCAGCCTGATGGTATAATATTTAAGAAATGATTATAAATTATTTAAAAATTTATTGTGTAAGTCTTGCATCTGAAGAAAACAGTGATGGTTTTTGACGAATGGTTGTTTTAAAGTTTTATTATTTTAGGAAATTTTGTTATTTTTGTGTAGCAAGAGTTTCCAAATGTTTGCTAGGTGATGTGGCTTTAGGCAGTCCTTCTTCATTCACACACCCACCCTATCAACATACACGCACCTATGGCCCTGTGGTCTGGAACAGACTCAAAATTTTGTGGTCCCTTCTTGGAACCTCCGAAGGTTGATTTCTTTTAACTATAGCTGACCTGGGGACTTGCATATTGCTGGTAGCAGAAACTTGATTATCTCTATCCAATCAAGATAGTAAGTTGATTACTGTGTCTTGACCTAAATATCAGCTTTTAAATTCTGGCATACTGTATCTGGAAAAAAAATGACATAATTTTAGTAGGTATATTTGTCAAAGCTTTGAAAAATAGTTGTTGTGCTTATACTGTCTATTAAAAATATATGTTAGACACACACACACACACACACACGCACACGCACACGCACACCCCTTCCCATATGCTTGAGTTCTTTTAGTATCTGTACCAGTGGTTGGTAAACCTATGGCATGTGTGTTATTTTTCTTTTAAGACAAGATGTTAATGTATGAGTTGTTTTTTCTAAACTAAAACCTCAGCATCAGGTTTAAATGCAGTAAGTAAGTGAGCTTTGGGTTGCAGTTTGGGCACTTGTCTTTCAATGGTTTGCCATCACTGGTCCATAGATATGGTATATTGCCTTCAGTTTTGCACCATCCATTTTCATGCCTCAATACCTGATCTCTTGCAACACCCAGCATCGGGTTTTAGTCGAAATGGTTCATGTCAGTGTTTGTTCATGGCCCCATTGAGGGGGAGCAGTTATGTCAGTAATTCCAGGTGGTAGATGTTTCTTAAATATTACCTCACAGTTTTAGAATGCAGTATTTGATTTGGGGAGGCAGCAAGTTTTGTCCTTGCTCATGGCTTATTTGGGTTCATATGAAAGAGCTATGTCCTTGGCTAATGTCCACATTTAATATTTTTTCCAGTTCCTGGGATCAAAGCCCCAGAGCCCTACACATACTAGGCAAGCACTTTGCAGCTGAGCTATATTCCTAGCCCCACATTTGATTTATTGAGAATTAAGTAGAACTTACTAATTTGGGTAGTAACTTATATGCCTGCACTTTAAAATAAATTGTACTAACTTATTACAGACTCAACCATTCATATGGCCAGTATTTTAGCTTCTGTTGTGTACACAGCATGGCCCTGAGGATTACTTAGAATCCTTCTGTGTCACTATCTCATATTGCCCCGAAATGTCCGTTAGTCCCCTTCTGAGTTCCCTTCTTCCCTACCTGGGTTGCTAGTACCCAGCAGTCTTTTTTCTGTTACCTGCTGATGCAAAGTCAAGTCCTTTCAGGCATAGGTCCAGAACTTCTGATTTGAGTAGCATTTCTTAACATTCCAGGACCTGTTGTCCCAACTCCTTGAATGAAATTTGCCAGCTGCCTTGTCTGTTGTGCATCGCTGTCACTGCTCACAGTCTCTTTATATATTTTGATTTTAAGTGGGCATTATTATCTCTGTCTTCTGCTTACACACTGTTTATATACAGATATTTTGTATTACTGACAGGGCCTCTTGTCACTTACCATCATTTAATAAAAAGTTGAATAGATATATATGATATTATATTTAAAATTGATTTCAGAAAACGTAGCATAGTTACAGATACCACATAAGGGAGCCTTGCTATGCCTTTATCTTTTGGTACTGTGGTCTGAATCAGGAGACCAGAAATCTAGCAGTGAACCATCACCAGTTAACCATGCTATAGACATGTTGCTTATTCTGTGTGAATGGTCACTAATTCATAGGAATATTACAGGGTTTAGTGACATTTATCCATGTGTAGTGTTGTAGTCAGGGGCTGCAAGGAGAACAATTATATACAGGACACGTAATTTTTAGTATTATTTATAATAGTCACCCAGGGAGTCAAATACAAAGAAAGTGCAGGAAATCTGTCCACAACAATAAAGACCCAGAAAATTCAGCCAAGGCCCATGGCAATAGCATACATGAGTTTAGCTGAAAACCTAGAGCCCATGACAATAACCCTTGCAAGTCTGTCCCACGGATCTGTGCTGGGAAGGCCCAAAGATCAGTGCTGGAAGCTAGAAAGTCTATGCCAGTGGGGTGAAGGATCTCTGCTAGCAGGCCGAGCACTCTGTACTGGAGCCAAGAAGTGGTGCTCAAAATAAGGACCAGGACTCCCCTGAAGATACCACAGCTATTCTCAGTGACAATGAGGTCCCGAGTTCCTCCGATGATGAGAACAGCCGAGTATGTATCAGGAAGCCAGCGTGTCAAACTTCTCCTGGAGATTAAACAGCACACATCTTCCCCTTCAGAACCAGGAAGCAGTGCTCAAAATGAGGACCAAAGCTCTCCCAAAGTGAACAGCAGCCGTTCTCAGTGACAAGATCCCGAGCTCCTCTGTTGATAACAGCTGAGTTCGTATCAGGGGAGCCAGCATGACAAGCTTCTCCAGGAGAACCAACAGCTCCAAACAACAACACTTAGGAGAATCCACAACGCTACTCTTCCTCTCCAGGTCTCCTTTTTATACTGGAAACAGTCCTCAGCTGGGCCATCCACGCTCATTGCCTCGCTGATTCAGTTCAGCTGGTGTGTAAATTGACCACCAGTTACCAATCCACTACAAGTAGTATTTGAAATGTTTTGAAGTGCAATGTGTAGAGTATGCTACTGCCTTTTGGTAGAGGGAGCTGGTATCAATTAAAAAAAAAGTTCTGATGAGGTCTGTCTGGTAGATATTATAGAAGATATTTCGAGACAGGAGAGAGTTGATTAGCTTTATACTGGGTTTTGTGTACAGGGAATTTAGTGTTGAGACAGCTAGGTGGACAACAAAATAAGGTTATGAGATGCTCTTACCAGAAGAACCTGACTGAAGGAATAGTTAAGTGGTTTAATTTCTATGTTTTCTCAGGGTATATCCTCAGTTAACAGATTGCGTTCATCTATCTCCTTGTGAGCTACTTGGTCAGGGAACATTCATGAGACACCTTAAGGCATTCTAGATGTACAATGCTGTACTCAGTGGCTCTCTACCTACATCAGTCCTTCAGTGCTTTATTCTTGTTAGGAGCATTATTGCAAAATTTGAGTAGTAGTTGTAACTGTTTTCCTGTTTATTTACCTAGGGTAAATATTTGCCTAAATATTCATCTATACTTTGCAAAAAACTTATGGCCAGCGAGCCCCAGAATTTCTACAGGGGCTTGTTGATCAGGATTCTGTCAGAGTTTTTTATTCTTCCCATGTTCTAGCCTCCAACTGGGTTTCTAAGTTCCTATGATGCTTTACCCAATTTGGTGGATCTATGTGGAAAAGCAAAAGAAGTAGTCATTTGTGAAAAATATTATACTTAAATAAAAGTTTTTTTTGCTGATTGTGATCAGTTAAAGAACATGCAAATAATGCATTAAGCTTCATCACTAATGTGTTAAAAAGGAAAGGAATTTGATATAAGGAATAGAAAGTAGGAATGTATCATATGCAGTAAGAGAATGTATCAAAGTGGTGGTATAAAATATGTTTCTTCTGACTTTGGAGTCAAAACATTTAAAAGCTGTTGCCGTAATTAGCTTTCAGCATTATAAGCTCTTGATTCTTATCTCCTTTTTCCCTTTTAATGCTAATTTAAGGACAAGGGGGGAGCCCTGCCTGCCTGCCTGCCTGCCTGCCTGCCTGCCTCCTACTCTCCTTCCCTCCCTCCCTCCCTACCTGCCCCTCTCCCTGCCTGCCTCCCTCCCTCCCTCCCTGCCTGCCTCCCTCCCTCCCTCCCTGCCTGCCTCCCTCCCTCCCTCCCTGCCTGCCTCCCTCCCTCCCTGCCTGCCTCCCTGCCTGCCTCCCTCCCTCCCTGCCTGCCTCCCTCCCTCCCTGCCTGCCTCCCTCCCTCCCTGCCTCCCTCGCTCTCGTGCTCGCTTGCTCGCACTCTCTCTCTCTTAGATCAAGTAGATTTAGAACACGGTCTATATTTTCAGGGCAACCTGATGAAAAATTGAAAGCATACATGATTTGCCATTTTTAAGACAGATCTATATTCTATGTAGGCCTTTGCTACCTAAGCAGAATGGCTTCCTAGCAAAGCCTTAGTAGACAGCTAACTGGACATGCTTTGTAGGTGAGGGTTCCATTGGGAGGATTAGGATATATAAGAATGAAGCACTCAAACCTTAAGAGTGAGTGTGTCCTGATACCATCCTAACACCATGTGCGATGTGGTCCTAGTTTGCTATGGGAATGCTGTAAACATTTCTCAGTTTACTGGGCTACCACCAGTATGGGGCATGGAGTACACTGGAAAGAGATTCTGAGTTTCAGGAGCTACTGGATGAGCAGATACTAGTATTGGCATTCTTTTCTTTGGCAGTAAGAATAACTGTAAGTTTTAAGTGATTCTGAGTAATTATTGACAGTAGCATCTCTGGTCAGAAAATACTGCCTTTCTTTCCCAAGTTCCTATACTGTGAGCTAAGGAAATCCTGCCTGATCACAGTGGTATTTTATTTTGTTTTATTTTTACTTTACAACTGCTAGAATAGGTTTTTACTGATCCTTTAAGGAATATTTTTTGAAAGGAAGCTAGATATGTCAGATGAATAGTTGGAAATCACATTTCTGTATAGCATGTACAGTGTGTCTTAAATTTAAAGAATTTTGCTGGGAGTTTGGCTCAGTGGCATAAGCGCCTGTCAGGCAGGTGTGAAGCTGTGAGTTCGATCCCTGGTGCTGCAAAACAAAAACAAAACAAGAAAAAAAAAAAAAGAATTTTATAAAGTGAAAATCATTATGGACTACTATTTGAAACTCTTCTTTCTGATGATAATATGAGAAATATAGTTAAGGTTAGGTTAGAATATAGTCTAATTCAGGACTAATAAATATTTTGACCCCAGTTCTTATTTGTCTTTGAATTGGAGGGATCTATCAATTTTGTTACCTGTTAATGGTCTAGCAAAACAGCTAAATGGCTTTTTATTTTACTGAAGCTACCAGCAAAGGTGCTTAGCATGGACTGTCTAAGATGTATCCATGTTGAAATGTTTTGAGGAGGACAGTAATGATTTTATGATTGTTAATTTCAAATGCAGTTTATAAATGCATAATCTTAATGTTTTGCTAGTGTTAGTAAAGGAGACAGTGGGAAAGAGTGAAATATTTAATTTGTTGAACACTCTTAAGTAAATTCTTTTTCTTCTCTTCTGGCCCCAGGTGTCTTTCTGTTAATAATTAAAAATGCCAGCATCCTATATATTTTTTGTGACTAATCTTTGAGACTGTTTGACACATGTTGTTTGACCTAATGAAATAAAGTAACAAGTCATCTTTTTCAATGGAAACAAATTAACTTTTACATAAACATTTACTTTGAAGTATTTTAGATTTTAAAGGCTTTAATATTTTATCCAAAGCATCATTTCTTTATATTGCATCACCCTTAAATTCTTGTTTAAAACTATGGCCTAATATCACAAATTTATCATATAAGCTAAATTTATGCACTAAATAATTCAGAATGAAGACCTTCCTCCACCTGATCGTACCTGTTGCCTCACTTTTACCTTGAGTGTGCGTTTTCTGTGTTGGCAGAAATTATATATTGTAATGCAGGTTGATCATCCCTATCTGAAAATCTGAAATCTTTGATTACTCAAAATCCAAAATGTTTTGAGTCCTGACATGATGTTCAAAATATTTCAGAATCTGGAGCATTATGAATTTCATCTTTTTTGGAACAAGGATGCTTAATCATGAATGTTTATGCAAGTATAAAAATCCTGAAAAACTAAAATCTGAAATGTGTTTGGTCCCAGAAGCATTTTAGATAGGGGATAGTTGACTTGTATTTTTAAATTAATTGAAATCACACAGAGTTTTAAATTTTCAACTTTTAAAATTTTTAGTGCATGTATATGTCTCATTTGTAGCCTTCCTCCCTTTTCTCCTTCCCACTCTGGTGCCTCTCTTGTGACCTCTGTGCTCCAGTGGTCTTATTCTCTCCTTCCCTGTCTTCTGTAAGACAGAACACTGCCTCCAAAGTGTCCTTCCCTTCTTGTGTCTCAGTCTGAGTACTACTCCGTCTCATTCATGTTTTACTTCTATGTCCTTCCCAGGTCCGTCTGTCTAGTGACTGATAAGGTAAATACTCTGTGACTCAAGTAGGTGAAACTGCTAATTTCCTAATCCCAACACATGGTTGAACCATTTATCTCTGAAAATAATTCCCAGTACAGTAAAGTATAACTACCCGTGTTTTCCCCAGAATAAGACCTAGCTGGAAAATAATCAACCTTGAAAACTAGAAATCAAAAATGGAGACCCCAACCAGCCTGTCTTTACCTTACCTTCCTTGTAGAATAGCTACACAGCAAGAAAATAGTGATGGCTGGTAAGGCAAAGGTAGGCTGATTAGGGCTGGCATTTTTGATCTTTCGTTTTCAAGGCTGATTATTTTCCAGCTAAGTCTGTTTCTGGAGAAAGAAGGGAGGCTTAGCCTTTGAAGGAATAGAGGAATAGATCCTTTTCCAGTGTGAACACTACGAGGACTGTGCATATTAGACATTATGAGAACAACTCCTCCTCCCAGCCCTTCTCTTGGCTTCAGGTAATAAAATGATGGAGTCAGTTTTTCAGCTTCTGGTGTGCAGAGCCCCTGTATGTGGGGTTCAGGCAAAGAATCAGTTACTGTTTTGTGAGAAGATAGGCTAGTGGTAGAAACGTCTTCTAATGTGAAGAGCTCAGTTATAAACTCATTCCTCATTTGGTTAAGTGTATATATTAAGAATCAGGAAAAAAATAAAATGAAGTTTGTACATTTTAAGTCTGTTCTGTCCCCCTGAGGAGTTGGGGACAAAGCCTCCAGCTACTTCACTATGTCAGATCTGTATATCTACCTCCACATGGGGTGGAGGGGCAGGAGTGTGCCAGTGAGGTCCCAGGACTGGTTCATCCCAGGGGACTGTTTTTAGGTTGTGCAGTTTACTGGATTCTGTGTCTCAAGGGAAGCAATTAGGAGCCAGGTTTGGGTGTTGCCTGCTATATTCGTTTTCCTATTGCAAGACACAGTACTCAGCACTACAGCTTATAGAAAGAAAAGTTTAATTTAGCTCACAGTTTGGGGGGATTCAGTCCATAGTCAGCTGGCTCCAAGGCAGAAACATTCTGGTGGAAGGATATGGCAGAACAAAATGGCTTTGTTCATGTGTTCTGGAGAGCAGAGCAGGGAATTGTAGAGAGGAAAGGATGAGGGATCCTACATATAGTATGTATGACCACACTTCTGTGACCCACCCAAACACCAGCTGTATGCTCTACTGATCTGCTAGGTGGTCCTTGATACAGTTAAATTGATTTTATCAGGACTAGTGGTCACACCCGCAATCTGTGGAGAAGTCTGACTCTTTTGCATTGTCATTGCTTTTATTTTTTCTTCATATATTTTCATCTTATATGCAATTTACATTTAGGAATAGATGAATGAGTGCACTTGTTCCCTTTTAAAAAAGTCTGCAGGAACACCTGATTATATTTTTAAAAATTTTATTTTATTAGTACATGTGTGTAGGACATAATGTTTACATTCCTTTTGGCAATTTGGTGCATGTACATAGTACATCTTATTCCTTTTTTCATCCCTTTTCCCTTTCTTCCCTCCCCTGTCCACTCATCTTCTGGTTGTCTTGCTTTTTTTCTGGTACATCTTTGTAGTACATAATGTTTATTACATTTCTTGTATGGAGTTGGTACTTGTTTATCAATTACTTCTTTTTTCATTCCTTTTCCTTCCTCATCCTCTCTCCCCTGTTGTCTCTTGACCCCTTTCTTCTTGGAGAAAGATCTATCTCCCAACTCTGAAAAGATTATTTTAAAATAATTTGCTGCTCAAATTTTTCATATGTGTCTTGATTACTTTTCTCTTGTTGCTGGGACAAAATACCTGACACCCAAAATGAAGGAAGGAAAGGTTTATTTAGCTCACAGGTTGTGGAGGTTTCAGTCCATAATCAGCTGGCTTCAGGGCAGGGTAGCATGGCACTGGGGCAACACTTCAAGGCAGTGACAGCAAAAGCAGCCAGAGCAAAAGAGGGGAGAACAAACCTTCTTTGTATTATATGCAAGCTAACACCACCAGTCCCCACCCCCCAGGGCAGATATAGCAGTCACAAAATCTCTGTGCCCTCCACTTGCACAGAATGAGGATATTTACAAAGTAAGGATCCTGGCTCTGCTGTGTCTCTTAGCTAAACTTCTAAACTTTACAAGCTGATACAATGTATCAACCATAGCAATATACTTTTCAGATTTTTCGTTCTTGAGGTGTAGATGGTTTCTTCTCCCACTTATATCAACTTCATTATAAAAATATTTTTTAATGTTCATTTTATTGGCAGGAGAGAAAAGTTATATCAAAAACATATAGAAGCAACTACCCTCCTTACCATCAGTGAGTGAGCTTTAAGCTGCTTGTAACAGTACAGTTAAAAAAGATTCCCCTTTCAATCTTTTATTTTAAAAAAAAAGGTAAAACCTTGATTTGAGCATTATATAATATATTTATGTATCAAAACTGCACATAAGACCCTGTAAATACCTATTACTCATATATTAGTTAAAAACAAAGAATCTGCTTCGAAGTTACATTTAAAAAGTATACACAGATGTGTGTGCACATGCACACACACACTTTATATGTGGTATGAAACCCACAAAGTAGTAATAATAGCCTGCTGTAAACGGTTTTTTTCCTTCTGTCTCTTTGAACCCCATTCTCCTCCCCTTCTGAGCAAGATGCCAGTTGGTAATTTCTTCATTTGCTCTTCTAAAATTCTAGTTCTCTTTTGGTAAATTATCATTTTTCTGTCCCCACTCCCCTTATCCCCAGCCCAACTCAGTAGTTATCTCAAAGAGACCAGTCTTTTCCATCTAGCATTCTGTTCACACATTCCCGTCATGTGGTTACAGAGTTGACACTGCAGCCTCAGCAAAGGTTATCTCTTTAAAATTCTCTGAAATTCCCCTTTGACACGTGCATTTTGGCAGTTGAGTTTATATGGTAAGTGGAAAGTAGAAAGTGGCTCTTTTTGTGTTTAATAAAAGTAGAAATCTTTGACCATGGGGGCAAATAGGCAAGAAGCTTCTCTGTAGACCCCCTTGGTTCCACATCTTCAGTATTTTATATTTTAGGCTCTGGTAAATGCTGACTTTACTATGTGCCTGTGGACCAACAGGGTGAGTTTTTAAAACATGAATATACTGTAGCCTGATACTTATCTTTAAATCTTAGTAGAATCACCTGCTGTTCCAACATGTATGTGAAATTGGTTACTCTGATTTGACTTTTGGTTTTGTAATCTTTGTGCATTTTAAATAAATAGGTTATATTCACTTATTCAAAATTTCCTGTTATAGTTTGAGTAACAATATGAGAAGAAAGTTGTAAAATCCAAATTGCCTTCCAGTGAGATGTATTCATTACTAAGTAAATGACCTTGCAAGTGTGCTTTCTTTGGCCAGCACTTTTTTGGATGGAAACAACTAAATCCCTATGAGAAGGCAGCATAGGCCTTTTATTTTCAAATTGCTTTTTCTAGGAAAATGGTACTTCTTGGAGCTGAATTGACCTATTTATTACAATAGATTGCCTTCGGAACCTCTTGTTTCTTTCCGTACCAACTATGACTGCCACTGGAATAGAGTTTTATAAATCACGTTGATGTATTCCTACAGTTGTGATTCTCTCATTTAAAACTGACTGCATATGTTTGGTATGGAAAACAGTTATTTCTTAGTTTTTTAAAAAATATAAATATTAGTAACTTTGAGGCCGGAGCTTCCACAATAGAAATGAGCATGGCATCTTTTACTGTAAAAATCTTTTTCCTGCATATATATATATATATATATATATATTTTTTTTTTTTTTTTTTTTTTGGCGGCACCAGGGATTGAACTCACAACCTTGTGCCTGTCAGACAGGCACTTAAGTCACTGAGCCAAACTCCCGGCCCCTTCCTGCTTATATTATTACATAAATAAGACATGCAAGTTCATAAGAAGGTGATTTGCCTCCCCACCATGATTTATGAAAGATTGTAGGTTATTCTTCTTGATGGTGGTTCTATTTCTTGTGAATTAACAATTTGTGTTTTTCAATGCCCTCCTTTCTTTTGCTATACCAAATTTATTGTATATATTGGAATTGATAAAAATTTTAGAAGTAAATTATCATCCCATGTATTACACTTTTCTTTCTCATGCTGCAGTTTTTTTCCTTTTATGTTTGTATTTTATCAAAATACACACTGTAGACTTTATAGATCGATGGTATCAAATCCCCTCAATGGATCCTTGGAAAGAAAGTGTTTTAAAGTACATAATTAGGGTGCTTGAGTATAAAACTACAATTATACACTTGTGTGTTAATTTTGTGTACCAGTTAAGACTTGAGTTCAACGCTAGTTGTAAATGAGAGGAAGCATTTTACTTCCAGTGAATGCCTGCTCTCTATGAATACTTAAGTGAAATCTACTCTAATTGACTGACCTGGAAAGGAAGGTGAGATATCTATAGTTAGGTGGTAGAAGCGAATATAAAATGTTACTACAGATTTCTTTTGATCCATACTAGAAAAGTAATCCTGCTCTGTGAACCAGCCAAGCTTTTTGTGCCTTTGGAATTACTCATGCTATTTTACCTGCTGTTTTACAGTGAACACTAAAAGAGTGAGAACAGTTTATATAAGCAACTGAAAATAATGAAAATTCACAGTGGTATCCATAGCAGTTGATTAAAAATCTTTGGTCTGGTAAAGGCTTTGGGGTGATGTGATAGATACTTCTTGGTTGAGTATGCATTTGTTTTCCTTCTTTCTTTTTTTAATATTAGTACACGTGTGCAGTATAGTGTTTATATTCCTTGTGCGGAATTAGTATCTGCACATAATGAATCTTAATTTTTCCCCCCGTCTCCTTTCCCTTCCCTCCCTCCCCCTGCACATACATTTGCTTATAAAATTCTATGCATAATGGTTAGGGTATACTATTTGAAGGAGTTAGTTTTATGAAAATTAAAAGATGTACCACTTTACAAAATGGTTAATAGTGTTGCAGAATTTGTAATCCTGAAGAGGTAGCATGGAGTGGAAATATAAACTAATTTGAGAAAGTACAAATAAATCCATGGATAACACATTCATAATGGCTATAAGAGGAAATAAAGGCTGTTCAGGCCATATCCCTAACTTCTGGAAATTGAGGTCATGAGAGGCACTGCCATTTAGTTCCTGTAGTTATAAAGAATACTTTGAAGAATATTGGTCTGACCTACTATTTGTTTAGGCTGTGATTTGCTAAATATAGAACAGTTCAGCTTAGAGTAAGTAGTGAAATTTGGTAGGCAGTGTAATAATTGTAAAGAAACCCAAGCAAGATCATATATATATTATTTTACCAGAGTATGTCTTTAAATTTAAACGTTATATTATGGGTATCCTGGTAAGGAAGTTGAATAAATAAATTTGTCATTTACAAAGGTTCTTTACTGATAATATGAGAACACTCAGTGTTTCATAAATTTTTTTAAAAAGGAAATTTACATTGTGATGGGAAAAATTTTAAACTTTCTAAACTAAAGGAGAGGATTAAATTATCCTGGATATATTGGTTATTTTTCATTGGAGCTTGAAATTACCTTTTAGGAACAGGTCACAGAAGTGGAAGTGGGCTTCATGTCTATGTGAAATACATGTAACTAGTCTGATTGTGTGGTCGTCCATCTAGCCTGTTCTTGAGTGTAGGACAATGCTTGATATACTTGGGATTATCTTTTTTTTTTTGTCACTCAAGGGAAGCTTGGCAGAATTGAAAGGAACTTAGTGTACAGTGCATATAATGAGCACTCATGTACATTGGTTGACTGTTGTTTTTCCAGTATGTAGAGCTGCTCTCAGAAAATTAGGAATTTTTTTCCTTAGTGACATCTAAGGATGAGGTTTATTTTTTGAAATAAGAAAGTGGTTATGGGAGAGTATCTAAACTGTTCTGAAATCTCAGTTGGAAACTAATTTTAAATGACCATAAAATGGAGCAGTTGTTAAGAATTTGACCTTGTAAACCTTATTTATTATCTTGTAGCACATTATTTTTGACCAGACTTCTTGACATAATAAAATTTACTTATACACTTTGTTTCAGTCACTCATCATCACTTTAGCATCTGAATTCTTTGCTGTGGGGAATTTTCAGAATCTTATGCGTGAAAAACAGTGTTTGGTCTTTCTGTGAAATCAGAAGCCAGCAGGATTTACCGCATTTTAGTGGAGCTGTTGTGCATTTAAGATTTTTCTTACAATTTTTGCCTTCCAATTTCATAGAGTTTACCTGGAAGGGCTTAAATTTATGATGAAAACCAAAAATCACAGAACTTTCTAATGTTAAAAATAAATAGTTACAATATGTTTTTTGATAATCCTTGGATGACAACAGCAATAAATAACCTAAAATGAATTACTTTGTTCTAGGTTTGTGAAAAACCCTGGGTTGGTTTAAAGTATGATAGCAATTGGTATATATTCTGCTGGGCTGTTAAGCCTTTATATACATATCACACAGATTTTCATATTCAAAATAGCATTATACTACTTGCATTTCTTTTTTTGTGGGGGGCTACTACCTCTTAAGCCTTACCTCAGTAATCCATGGCAGAACTTTTAATTATTAAATATATTGTTTGTAATGAAAATAATTTTTAATGACTATGGTATTGTATTGAATCTCTTTTCCCTCTTTTTATTAATCCCCTATTAATGGCCATTTAGATATTTAGGCTGTTTGGAGCTATATTGACGTCTTTGCTACAAAAATGTTTCCTTGTTTGTTTCATATTCTTTCTTAAGGTACAGTCTTAGAGGTAGAATTGTGAGTCAAAGGGATATTGTTCCTATATATACATACATATACATACGTATATATATGAATTTGCATATTCACTGTGATTATTTTAGTATGCCCATTTGCTTTTTAATGTTTTGGATTATGTAACATTAAAAATCAGTAGTAAGCATCCAGGAACATTCATTATTGTCAAATAGAAAATTTATATTTGGGCATAAATAAGGCAGGAATGATATAAATAAATTTAAATATGTTAACATTTTATGAAATTATGAAGAAATGTGAGATCAACAGTTTAGTTAGTTCTCTTGTGTTAAATGAATTTATATTTTCAGCTAATATCTTTAAGGTGTAATTTATTTACAATAAAATACTGAGATCTTAAGCATACAGTGTGATGAATTTTGCCAAATATGTGCATACATAAATGTGCCATCCGAATTAAGATCTAGAGTGTTTCCATTACTCCCATGAAATTTTCTCCTTCTAGTTTTCTCTCTTAGTCAATTCCCATATCCCATGAACATTATTTGAATTTCTATGACAATAAATAAATTTTGTCTGATTCTTGAACTTCAGAGAAACAGATAATATGGTGTGTTGAGAATATATACACATACATAGGTTTTTTTAAGATGGACTCTCTAGGTAATTTAAGCTGTCTTGAACTCACTACATAGTTCAGACTGGCCTCAAACTCACATCAGTCCTTCTGCCTCAGACTCCTGAGTGCTGTAATTACAGGCTCATATAGTTCTTTTAAAAAATATAATTCTAATGGGAAGTGTCAATGACATACGTATTAGAACAAATGAATTTTTTGTTTCTTTCTTTTTTTTTTATGGTACCGAGGATTGAACTTAAACCTTGTGCCTGTCAGGCAGGCACTTAAGCCACTGAGCCAAACTCCTAGACCTAGGTTTTTCAAGGCAGGGCCACACTGTGTAGTTCAGGCTGGCCTTGCTCACATTGCAACCCAAGCCGGCCTCGAACTCACAGTGCTCCACCTACCTCAGCCTCCTGAGTGCTGGGATTAAAGGCGTGCACCACCACGCCTGGCAGAACAAATGAATTTGAAGTTAGTATAAAAGTTATATAGAATAAGAACACTAGGTCTTTCAAAAGAATAAAATTAAATCCTTTTCTTTATATTATATCCAGCCCTAATAATGGATCACAGGCCTAAATGTGACAGCTTTAAAAAGGCTAATAAAAGCCATTAGCTGCTGGTCATGGTAGTGCAAATCTGTAATCCCAGCACTTGAGAAACTGAGAAAAGGGGATTGTGAGTTCCAGTCCATCCTGGGCTACATACTTTGTAAGCTCAAGGCCAGGTTCAGCTACAAAGTAAGACCCTGTCTTGAAACAAAGAAAGAAAATAAGAGACTATGAAAGTCTTAAAAGAAGACATAGGCAAAAACTTGCAAGGTACTGGGATATAATAATGATTTCTTGAATATCATACCAAGTGCATAAGCAACAAAAGAAAAGATGATAAATTGGACTACATCAAAGTTAAAATCTTCTGTGCATCAAAGAACACTCTGAAAAGAGCAAAAAGGGGACCCACAGAACGAATAAAATAATTTGAAGATCATATATCTGATAAGAAACTAAAGCTCTTCTACAAGTCAGCAACAGCAAAACCGAAGTTTAAAATGGTCAAAGGACCTGAATAGACATTTTTCTGTAGAAGATATACAGTTGGTCAGTAAGCACATGAAAAAAGATACCCAACATCATTCATCATTGGGAAAATGCAAATGCAAATCACAATGAAATTGTATCCCTTTACACCCATTAGGATGGTTGCTTTGGTGGGATAAGGGGGAAATCAGAAAATAACAAATGTCATTAGGGATATGGAGTAATTGGAATATAAGTGCATTGTTTATAGAAATGTAAAATGGTACTGCTGCTGTGTAAAATAGGGTGATAATCTTTCAGAAATTTAAACATAGGATTATTATCTGATCCAGCAATTCCACTTTTCAGTATATACCCAAAGAAGTGAAAGCAAAGTCTTGGACAGGTGCTTGTAAACTCATGTTCTAAATAGCATTATTCACAGTCATGTTCCAAAAGTTAGAAACAAATGTCTTATCACTGAATGAATGGATGCATAAAATTTATGGCATATACATACAGTGACCTAAGATGAATAAAAATGTGATGCACGGTAAAACATGGATGAAATTTAAAGACACTATGTTACGGCTTATATCTACATATCCCCCAAAGTCTCATGCATCCATAGATGTGTCTTTAGGTAGCTGGCTAGATCATGGGTTGTGATACTTGATAATTGGTATGTGATAACTTGATTAGTCACTAGTCTACTAATTTGTTTAGGATAGTTCTGGTTATGGTTGATGGGAAGGCCCACCATCAGTGTGGGTGGCACCAACCAAAGGTTTTTTGCAGCCTGAATAGAATGAAAAGGGAAATAAAGGCTCACTGTTTGCTGCTTCCTGCCTGTGTTGCCATGAGTTTTTTTCAACCATGTCTTTCTGCATTGGAGCCAAACTTCAAGACTGAAACTTCTACAAACTGTGAGCCAAAACAAACTTTTTCTGCTTTAACTTGGAGGTGTTGGCTATTTTGTCCCAGCAACAAGAATGTAAAACACTATGCTAAATTAAGTAAGCTAGTCAAAAAAAAAAAAAAAAAAAAAAAAAAAAAAAAAAAAAAAAAAAAAAAAAAAAAAAAAAAAAAAAAAAAAAAAAAAAAAAAAAAAAAAAAAAAAAAAAAAAAAAAAAAAAAAAAAAAAAAAAAAAAA